>CAUYRH010143429.1:0-11065 GCA_963574655.1 Perodicticus potto | reverse complement strand
TCACAAAGTAATGAGAAAGTCTCTTGAATGCTATCACAATCAGGTTGATGAAAATATCTCTGATTGTATCTGAAGCCCGTACACTGTACCCCATGACTGAATTATTGTACACAGATATGATTTAATAAAAAAAAAAAAATACCACAAAGCTCACTGTTGTTACCAAAAGGAGTTTTTCCTGAGAAAACACTTCTTTCAGATTGTTGCAAGACTTTGGTTAAATTCCAGGATTCTGACAAGTTGATTTTGAAGTTTTTTCCCAAGGTTCTCATTTCTTATATGGAGGGGCACATTTTCAAAGGTCCTATCTGGCCATTCCAAATGTGCTTCCCCTTTGCCTTTCTTATGTAAACTATTTTTGTAGTAAGTATAATTCCTCAAATGAAGTTTTATTCTTTTCAGAAAATACCAGATAGTAAATTAAGAAGAAATGATTAAATTGAGAAAATTGTCCCTGTGTGATTCGTTTCTTTTTTTCTTTTTTTTTCAGAGACAGAGTCTCACTTTGTCGCCCTCGTAGAGTGCCATGGCATCATACAGCTCACAGCAACCTCCAACTCCTAGGCTTAGGCAATTCTCTTAGGCAATTCTCTCACCTCAGCCTCCCGAGTAGCTGAGACTACAGGGGCCCACCACAACGCCTGGCTATTTTTCTGTTTTGCAGTTTGGCCGAGGCCGGGTTTGAACCTGCCACCTTTGGTATATGGGGCCGGCCCTACTCGATGAGCCACAGGCACTGTCCCCCTGTGTGATTCTTAATGATATCGATCTAAGTAAGAATCACCATTGAGTTTTAAAATTCCTTAGGAGAATATAATTCTAAAAATGACACCTCCCTAAAGAATATATGTGGGTCACTACGAAAGTTTTGAGACAGACTCTAGTCCATTATTTCACTTCCAAGAAATACAGTTGACAATGTCCTTTCTGATTCATCTGTGCAAGTTGCAGCTTGCTCAGCTGTAATGGTGCTGCTTCCTTGGTTTCCATCGACATGGATTTTATACTTATTCAGTTTCATGTGTGTCAAAACTTTCATAATGAGCCATGTATATAAATGACCAACAAGCACAGGAAAAGATGCTCCATCTCATTAGTTGTTAGGCAAATGTAAATTAAACCCATTTTGAGAAACCACTTCATGCACATACTATAATTAAAAAGACAAACAAAAAGTGTTGGTGAGGGTGCTGAAAAATTGGAACTCATAAACATTGATGGTGGAAATGTAAAATTGTGCAGCTACTTTGGAAAACAGGTGGTTTGTTAAAATGTTAGACATAAATTTCCCAGCAATTTCACTCCTAGGTATATAACCAAAAGATTGAAACACATATCTACACAAAAACTTGTACACAAATGTTTATGGCAGCAATTATTTAGCTGATAGCTACAAAGTGCCTATCAACTAATGAATGAATGAACAATATCTGGTATATCATATATGTATAATGTAATATCAATTGACAGTGAAACAGAATGAAGATCTAGTTTATGCTACAACATGGACAAGCCTTGACAGCATTACACTAAATGAAAGAAGCCACTCACAAGAGACATTCATATGAAAGGGCCCTAACAGGTAAATCCATAAAGACAGAAAGTGGGTACTAGTGGTTCATTACCGCTGGGGTGAGTGAGTCAGGAAAAAGACAGCTAATAGTTTGTATTCAAAATTAGGGTGTAGTGTTTGCACAACTCTGTGAGTACACTAAAAACCACTGAACTATATACTTTAAATAGGTGAATTTTACATATGAATTATATCTTGACAAAACTGTTAAGAATAAGAACAGCAGAACGTATGCTTGACTTTTTCTCTTTCCTTATGAAATTTTAGAATAATGAACACACTCCAAAGGTGACTAATGATTTTTTCTTTTGTCAGTGTGTGTGGGGCAGGATTAGCCTTTTCTGTTTTTATATGTTAATATTTGCTTTGTTGGCCAGTGTGTGATCCATATAGTGCCACTGTCTTCCTCTCTTTAGAATGTAAACTCCATGAGGGAAGGCAGGGTCTTTTTTTTTTGTTTATGTCTGCTCTCAGAAGTGAGAATTATGCCTGACACATAGTAGGTTTCCAATGAATAGTTTTTGGTAAATGTATGAATGAATGAAAGAACTACCCTATGGTTTTTGATCATGTGTAGCTGATTCTCTTTTAATTTAATAAATAAAATTTTTTATGAAGCAAAAAATTATATAATTGAACAGAGAAATACATTTCTACAATAATTGTTGAGAGTTCAATATCTCACTTTTGATAATGGATAGATAAGTGAGAAAATAAAGGACTTAAATAATACAATAAACCAACTAGATTGGACAGACATATACAGACCACTCACCCAAAAAACAGCAAACACATTCTTCTCAGTGCCTCCTGGGACATTTTCCAGGATAGACCCTATGCTTGGCCATAAATTAAGTCCTAATAGATATTTTTTTCTTTTCTTAGTTTTTTGAACCAGGTTACATTGGTTGCATTTGTTAGGTAAAATCCCTCTTATAATTCTGTCCCTCTCCCAAAAGGTGTGTCACACATTGTGACCCCCATCCCCCTTCCTCCTTCCCTCTCTCTACTCTCCCTTTCCCCCACCCTCTACTGTGGACTAGGTCATTAATTGTCCTCATATCAGAATTGAGTACATAGGATTCTTGCTTTTCCATTCTTGTGATGCTCTACTAAGAATAATGTGTTCCACTTCCATCCAGGTTAATACAAAAGATGTAAAGTTTCCATCTTTTTTAATGGCTGAATAGTATCCCATGGTATTCATATACCACAGTTTGTTAATCCATTCTTGGGTTGGTGGGCATTTAGTTTGTTTCCACATTTTGGCAATTGTAAATTGAGCTGCAGTAAACAGTCTAGTGCAAGTGTCCTTATAATAAAGGATATTTTTTTCTTCTGGGTAGATGCCCAGTAATGGGATTACTAGTTTGGGAGGTCTAGTTTGAGTTCATTGAGAGTTCTCCATACTTCCTTCCAAAAAGGTTGTGTTAGTTTGCAGTTCCACTAGCAGTGTAAAAGTGTTCCCTTTTCTCCACATCCACGCCAGCATCTGCAGTTTTGAGATTTTGTGATGTGGGCCATTCTCGTTGGGGTCTGATGATATCTCAGGGTGGTTTTGATTTGCATTTCTCTAATAATTAGGGGTGATGAGCATTTTTTCATATGTTTGTTAGCCATTTGTCTGTTTTCTTTAGAGAAAGTTCTATTTATCTCTCTTGCCCATTGATATAAGGGATTGTTGGCTTTTTTCATGTGGATTAATTTGAGTTCTTTGTAGATCCTAGTTATAAGCTTTTGTCTGATTCAAAATATGCAAATATTCTTTCCCATTGTGTAGGTCTCTGTTTGCTTTGGTTGTTGTCTCCTTAACTGTACAGAAGTTTTTCAGTCTAATTAAGTCCCATTTGTTTATTTTTTTTGTTGTTGCAATTGGTACCAAAGTCTTCTTCATAAAGTCTTTCCCCAGGCTGATATATCTTCAAGTGTTTTTCCCATGCTTTCCTTGAAGATTTTTATCATTTCATGCCTTAAATTTAAGTGTTTTATTCATTCTGAATGAATTTTTGTTAGTTAAGAAAGGTGTGGGTCCAGTTTCAGTCTTTTTACATGTGGAGATCCAGTTCTCCTAGCACTGTTTATTGAATAGGGATTCTTACCCTCAGTGTATGTTCTTGTTTGGTTTGTCAAAGATTAGGTGGCTGTAAAATGTTCATTTCATCTCCTAGTTTTATATTTGGTTCCAAATGTCTATGGAAAATCTGCCAGGACCATAATGTTTTGATTACTATGGCCTTGTAGTGCAGCCTAAAGTCTGGTATGCTGATGCCCCCGGCATGGTTTTTATTACTAAGAACTGCCTTAGTTGAGGAGTTTTTTCTGGTTCCATACAAAACGAAGAATTATTTTTTCCAAGTCTTGAAAGTACAATTGTGGTATTTAACAGGAATGGCATTGAATCTGTGGATTGCTTTGGGAAGTATAGACGTTTTAACAATTTTGATTCTTCCCACCCTTGACCTTGGTGTGTTCTTCCATTTGTTAATATTTTCTGCTATTTCTTTTCTTAGGGTTTCATACTTTTCTTTACAGAGGCCCTGCACCTCTTTTGTTAGGTATATTCCTAGTTACTTCATTTTCTTTGAAGCTACTGTGAAGGGGATTGTGTCCTTAATTAGTTTCTCAAATTGGCTGTTATTGGCTTATACAAAAGCTACTCATTTGTGGACTTTTGTTTTATATCCTGAGACACCACTGTAGTTTTTGATGACTTCCAGGAGTCTTGTGGTTGAGTCTTTGGGGTTCTCTAAGTATAAGATCATATTGTCAGCAAAGAGGGAGAGTTTGACCTCCTCTGCTTCTATTTGGATGCCATTTATTTCCTTCGCTTGCCTGATTGTTTTGGCTAAAACTTCCAGAACTATGTTGAGTAGTAATGGTGATAGAGGAAAACTTTGTCTGGTTCCAGTTCTAAGTGGAAAAGCTTGCAGTTTTACTCTATTCAGTAAAATATTAGCTGTGGGTTTGTCATAGATGACTTCAATCAGTTTAAGAAATGTGCCACCTATGCCTATACTTGTTGGTGTTTTAATTAGAAAAGGATGCTGGATTTTAACGAATGCTTTTTCTGCATCTATTGAGAGAGAATCATATGATCTTTGTTTTTGTTTCTATCAATATGGTGCATTAGGTTTATGGACTTGTGTATATTAAAGCAGCCTTGACCCCTGGGATGAAACCTACTTGATCATGATGTATGACTTTTTGGTAAGCTGTAATCTGTTGGCTAGGATTTTCTTGAGAATTTTTGCATCTATATTCATTAGTGAAATTGGTCTGAAGTTCTCCTTTTTAGTTGGGTTTTTTCCTGGTTTTGGTTTGAGGGTGATGTTTGCTTCATAGAACATGTTGGGGAAGATTCCTTCCTCCTCAATTTTTTGGAATAATTTCTGCAGTATAGGAATAAGCTCTTCTTTGAAGGTTTGATAGAATTCTGGTGTGAAGCCATCCAGACCAGGGCATTGTTTTCTTGGGAGATTTTTATATTGTTTCTTTGACCTCAGTGTTTGAAATTCGTCTATTCAGGAGCTCTATTTCTTCCTGGCTAGTCTGGGGGGAGGGTGTGATTCCACATATTGATCCGTTTCCTTCACATTGTCAAATTTCTGGGCATAGAGTTTTTTTTATAGTATTCATAGATAATCTCTTGTATCTCTGTGGCAACTGTTGTTATTTCCCCTTTATCATTTCTGATTGAGGTTACTAGAGATTTTACTTTTCTATTTCTAGTTAGTCTGGCCAAAGGTTTATCTATTTATTTATTTTTTCAAAAAATCAAAGTTTTGTTAATTTTCTGAATGATTATTTTTGTTTACAATTTCATTAATCCCTGATTTTGGGGGATTTTTAGATTAGATTGTTCTTCTATTTCCCATTCCAGAAGATGGCTTGTGAGTTTGTTGATGTGCTCTCTTTCTGTTTATCAGATGTAGGCATCTAAAGCGATACATTTTCCTCTCAGGCCTGCCTTTGCTATATCCCACAGGTTTTGCGAGCTTGTGTCTTCATTGAAGTGAATGATTTCCTCTTTTATCTCTTCCTGCACCCAATTGTCATTCAGCATAAGGTTGTTTAATTTCCATGCCGTTGTGTGGGGTTTCTCTTTTAATTTTAATATCCTGTTCTGTGATCACAAATAACTCTCCAGCTCCAAATATCATACCACTTCCTATCTTGAACTACTTTTTGTGTTAAATTAGGTCAAGCTCTGAAGCTGTGATCTTGTGCAAAGGTGTATGTCAGTAAGGGCAAGGACTGGGGCTGGAGCCCCACCTGGTCTCCACTTGCAAAGGAGATTTTTCTGGCGCTGGGTTGACCAACTGGGAGTAAGTGGCATCAATTTTTAATTACATGTACTATCCAGGGGAGGACTCTCCTTCTAATTTATTTTCCCAGATGGGTTGTCATTGAGCAATCTGTCCTTTTGGAAGAAGTGCTTTTTTCTACATCCCAGAAAGGCACTTCTTGTGTTAGTAGTCCTGTTTCAGATTATTGGTAGATATTACTTTCAAGTTTTTTTGGCATCAGTCTTCATTTAGCCTGTACCCAACAGATAACTCATTATCTTATTATTATTATTTTTTGTAGAGACAGAGTCTCACTTTATCACCCTTGGTGGAATGCCTTGGTGTCACACAGCTCACAGCAACCTCCAACTCCTGAGCTTAGGTGATTCTCTTGCCTCAGCCTTCCGAATAGCTGGGACTACAGGCACCTGCCACAATGCCCGGCTATTTTTCTGTTTTTGCAGTTTGGCCGAGGCAGGGTTTGAACCCGCCACCTTCAGTAATGGGCTCCAGGCGCCGCCCAACTCATTATCTTATTTAAACCCACAAACGCAAGTTTTCTACCTTGTATCCCACCTCTGTGTGTGAAATATTATAGGGAAACCTCACAATCACACGGACGGGCACCATAGCAAATATGCTGTCCAAAATCTCAGTTCTGTGCTTCTAACTGACTCTTTGACTATAATTTGGTCTCAGTATCTGTGCTTCTAACTAACTCTTTGACTATAATTTGGTCATTGCTGTTTTTGGTTCTTGATAACTTTTTTTTAAAAATTTATTTTCATTAAAAAGATTTTTTTATTAAGTCATAGCTGTGTATATTAATGCTGTTCTTGATAACTCTTAATCCAAGCAGATATTTTATTAATTACTACCCACCACTCTTAATGGACTGCCTTGTTCAATTTTTCAAAGGAAAAACAAAGTCCCTTATGTTCTTTTCTATTCTTCCCCAATATATGTATTTACACAAAAACTAATTATTCACTATTTTATTACTTGCTAAAAATTACTTGCCATCCTTCCATTGTTCTAAAATGTGTATTTGTTCCTGTCCTCAATCTTATTCCATCACTTATTTCTTTCTTCAAATATATTTAAATCTTACTTCCTATGCTATATTTGCTCTCAGCTCATACACGTACTCAAGTTTCTCTCACAGTTGTGGTTTCTAGTTTACAAAGGTAGAATGAACAGACATTGTTTATTCCTCACATGAACTCTAATTCCCAGAAATGGCCAAAAAAAAAAAAAAAAAAATTCCCTTGCCACATTGGAAAACGACAAGCAACATGTTGGTGGACCAGAATCTGTTAATCACAAAGAGACATGTTGGTGGACCAGAATCTGTTAATCCCAAAGAGACTGAAAGTATACAGATGAGATTGAGACAAAAGTGCACAAGATGAAGCTCCTGCCACACAAGACTGTTCTAAGTGGTGAAAATTTTTGCTCTTTATAAACAAATGGCATATACATAGGTAGGGAATTATTTAAGGAAGCAAGATGAGGCACACTAGAGGTCCATTCCTGAAAAGGAGAATATATAAATATGTTGGCTAAATGCCATGGGCTATCAGGCAGCATTTAAAAATCAATTGATAGAGGATAGCAACATGGATGGATCTTAACAACATACCATTGAGAGGAAAACTGTATGTGTGCATAAAACTGTATGTATGATCTGCATGAGTTATAAAAAGGACCTGCCTGCGATAGAATGCCATACATTCTCTGGGGATGCTCACAAATTAAATATTTATGTTTTGCACAATGGAATAATTGCTCATAGAGGGAAGGAAATGGGAGTGAGATATGGAGATTAAAGAATATTTAAAATCATAGGAAGCATGTTTACAGACAACAAAACATTTCTAACAAAATAATTTACCTAAGGTATTTAAGAACTTCAGAGTGTGATAAGCCACAGAGTAAAACTGTGGGTAAAAAGAGCTGGACTTCCTAGAAAAACTAAAATTTAGTATCCTCTAATTTATGTAGTCTTGATAATAAAAAAGATGCAGCTGACTGTAATATATCTTCTTTATTACAGGTAAGCTAGGCCTATTTTAACAATATCCAGTAAGGAAGGATTAGAAATAATATTTAGAGCTAATCTGCTAAAAGTCCTTCACAGGCAACAGGACAGTTTATAATTTATGCTCAGTTCTCCACACGTAAATGAGTAACCATGTTCATCAATTTTAATTTTTATTAATGAGATAGGTGAAAGAAAGTAGTGAGATGGATGTAATGAAATTACATTTTTCAAGAGGTCTCTTGAACAAAATGAAGTTCTTCTTTCACCACTAAACTTTCTTCCTTGAGTGAGGTCCTGATGGTTCCTTAATATGTAGGAAAAGGATCCCCTTCTGCCATGAACCTGAGATAAGTTAGCAAATTGATCATTAATACATTCTAAAATAAAGAACTATAGGGTTTGGGGCAACATTTTGCAAAGCATTCTAATAGGAATATTCTCATTGATATTTTTTATTTTATTTTATTTATTTATTTTTTGAGATAGAGTTTCACTATGGTTGCCCTGGGTAGAGTGCTGTAGCATCATAGCTCATGGCAACCTCAAACTCTTGGGCTCAAGTAATTCTTTTGTCTCAGCCTCCCAAGTAGCTGGAACTACAGTTGCCTGCTGCAATGCCTGGCTATTTTTTTGTTATTTTTGTCATTGTTTTTTAGCACGCCCTGGCTGGGTTTGAACCCACTAGTCCCAGTGCATGTGGCCAGCACCCTAACCACTGAGCTATGGGCGCTGAGCCACCACTGATATTTTTAAATCAAACCACATACCTTTGATGATTTTAAATTTCCTTTTCCCCCTTCCATCACTTTCTCCCTTACTTCCTTACTACTTTCTGTTTCTTTAGGTTGAAATCTAAATGCAATCCTATATAAAAATAGAGTCTCCAAGACAAGGATTGATTAGAAACCTATATGTTCTTAAATGTGCAATTCATGCTCTTTCTCTTTTTACTTTATTCCGAGCATTAAGAATGAGATATGTGCATGAGTGTGTGTGTGTTTGGTGTGTTTTGGTTGTTTACTTTGCTTTTATCTAGAACTATAATTTTTTCTAGATTATCAGTTTGAATGCCTTTAGGTGGAACTCTTTACCTCTCCTCCTTTTAGTACTTTAAGAAATCTTATTGAAACGTAATCAGCGATCTAGACATTAAGGTATTTTCAATACCTTAATTCCTCTGGGATAACATCTAACACATGTAAGGAAATGACTTTTGCAGTACAAATAAAGATGTATATATACAGGAAAGATATTCCAGCCTCTGAGTGTCAAGAGGTGGTGAGAAATCCAAGGGAAAATTAGTTTGATAATTTCTTCTTTCTTCCTAATTAATTTTATCAGGTTAATTAACAAATAAAGATTATTCAAGCAAAGCTATTTATATATTAAGATGGGGAACTAAACAAGGCATATTTAGGAAATGGTAAGTAAATTGATAAGCCTGGAGCACAGTGTTTGTGGAAGTGAGTGGTGGGAAATGGAATTCAGAAATTAGAGTGGGGATAAATTATTATAGAAATGAATATTGTGCTAGGATATCAGGCTCTCCTGCCTTAAGTTGCTTGTGTAAACTTTAATTGTGAGAAATGAAGAAAAGGACAGAGCAGAGTTTATTTAGGGAATTTTGTAAAAAGGATTGTCAGATTGTTTCAATTTGGCAGTGTCTCTCAGCTCCCAAGCCAGGGCAGTCAGGTGGGTGGTGCTGCTGTTAAATAGAAAAGAGACACACAAGTGACCTTGTGAGTGAGATGATTAGTTCAGGCTCAGATATGTTTTGTTTGAGGTGCTTTGGAATCACTTGGGCCAAAATCTCTAGAAAGAATTGGGAATATGAACCTACAGCTCAGTAGGAACATCTAAGATAGAGATTCAGCAGGATTGTTGTAAATTTCTAGGTGGTTAACCAAGCTGTAGGTATATATGGTGTTTTCCATAGGGGAACTGTAAAGTACAGTAGGAAAAGTCAAGGGACAAAATAGCAGCCCAAGAGATTATGGCATAGGTAAGAAGCCAGGTCAAAGGCTCAAATTTGTCAGACTAGGAATGGTAAAATGGAGAGGCAGCTAAATTTTCCTAAAGCTCCCTGCATATCCGGTCCAGGATATAAGGACAAGCCACTCTCCCCTTCATGTTAACTTTGGACTTCTGCTCCTTCTGAGTTGTTCTTATGATTTTCTTGATCTCCAAGCCTGGGCCTGGTGAGTGGGCACTTGGAGGAAAAAAGGCAGGCATACCTTTCACCAAAGTCCTCTGATTTAGTTACATTGTGGTCAATTGGAGATAAAGTTTACCTTTAGATATGAAGTAGTTGGTGTGGAGAAGGTAGGAACCTAGCTTTATTGGGGCCAAAGGCTTATCTATTTTGTTTATTTTATTATTATTATTATTTTTTTTTGTAGAGACAGAGTTTCACTTTTATCATCCTCGGTAGAGTGCCGTGGCGTCACACAGCTCACAGCAGCCTCCAACTCCTGGGTTTAGGTGATTCTCTTGCCTCAGCCTTCTGAGTAGCTGGGACTACAGGCACCTGCCACAACGCCTGGCTATTTTTCTGTTTTGCAGTTCGGCCAAGGCCTTGTTTGAACCCGCCACCCTCGGTATATGGGGCCAGCACCCCACTCAATGAGCCACAGGTGCTGCCCTATTTTGTTTATTTTTTCAAAAAACCAACTCTTTTCATTAATTTTCTGAATAATTCTTTTACTTTAAATTTCATTGATCTCTGATTTAATTTTGGATATTTCTTTTCTTCTGCTGGGTTTAGGCGTAGATTGTTGTTCTTTTCCAAGTTCCATCAGATGGCTTGTGAGTTTGTTGATACGCTCTCTTTCTGTTTTTCTCCTGTAGGCTTCTACAGTGATAAATTTTCCTCTCAGGACTGCTTTTGCTATATCCCATAGGTTTTGGTAGTTTGTGTCTTCATTGTTGTTATACTCAAGGAAGTTAATGATTTCCTTTTTTATTTCTTCCTGCACCCAAGTGTCATTCAACATAAGGTTGTTTAACTTCCATGCCTTTGTCTGAAGTTGAGCATTTTTGTTGGAGTTGAGTTCCGCTTTTAGTGCCTTGTGGTCTGAAAAGATGCAAGGTAGAATTTCAATTCTTTTGATCCTGCTGAGGTTTGTTTTGTGTCCTAGGATATAATCAATTTTGGAGAATGTT
>CAUYRH010143428.1:0-28905 GCA_963574655.1 Perodicticus potto | reverse complement strand
ACAATTGAAGAGAAAAGCTACTACAACTTCCATTTTGTCTTAAATTTTTAAAAAAGCCATACCTAGAAGAAATGAATAATAATTATTCTCCTGAGAGGAAAGGAGGGAGAGGGGAGGGGTCTTGGTGTGTGCCACACCTTTTGGGGGCAAAACACGATTGTAAGAGGGACTTTACCCAACAAATGCAATCAGTGTAACATGGTTTCTTGTACCCTCACTGAATCCCCAACAATAAAAAATAAAATAAAATAAAATATTAGAAGCACTGAAAGAAAAAAAAATAATTATTCTTCTAACCTGCAACCAAATAATGCAATATATTTTTTAAAGTATTTCAGTTGTATTGTCATTTGAGCTTATCACTATCTCGTGAGAGACTATGTTATAACAAAAAGTACGTCAAATCCTTTACCTATAAAATACATAAAAATGGTGATTATGCCCATAAAGCAATCACAGTCAAGTACCAAAATATATCAAGTTAATTACAATCCATCAATGGTCTTGACTGGTATAAATGATTTGAAAACTGTCAATAATATCCACTACTTTAAGAATAAGCTTCCAAAAAATTGCTGATGGGAAGTAACAAGAAAAACAAATGTTTAAAAGCTATCGTATTCTTTTGAAACGGGAAAAAGTTTCAAAATATAGACTAAGCTATACATGTGCATCTTATGCTAAAACTAATTCTATTTTATAACTTAGTCTCAAACCTGTCATAAATACCTACTTGCTAGAGATTTTTTTTTTTTTTTGAGACACAGTCTCACTATGTCCCCCTTGAAAGAGTGCCATGACATCACAGCTCACAGCAACCTCAAACTTTTGGGCTTAAGCGATTCACTTGCCTCAGCCTCCCAAGTAGCTGGGACTACAGGTGCCTGCCACAACGCCTGGCCATTTTTTTGTTGCAGTTGTCATTGGTTAGCTGGCCTGGGCCGGGTTCGAACCCACCACCCTTGGTGTATGTGGCCAGTGCCATAACCACTGTGCAATGGGCACCAAGCCCTCACTAGAGAATTTAATCAATATAATTTGAGACACAGGGGCAAAAAAGAATAAAGTGATCAAAAAAGTCCTATATTATTTCTGACATTGAAGCTAATTTCTATATATATCAGTTACTGGAATAAATTTAACTATAGGATAAATGACTAGAGAAGTATACACAGGTGTATGGCAAAAAGAAGACAAACAACTATAAGAAACACAGAGAAAATGATGTCATATGGCATCACCACTGTCAATCCTAGATGACAGTAAGAATGTACTAGAACCAGTAGGCAAATGAAAGATTGGTTGTGATTCAGTCTTTACAACCAATCTAACACTTACATTTTCAAAATCTAAGGACAATGATCTTCTCATTCTGTAACAGTCTTAACCTCAGGCTAAGTCGTATTTGACTGATAAAGTTTTACCTAAGTTTCAAGTAAGCATGGAAACAGATGATGATAACCGCTCTGACTTTTTACTACTAAGGCTAAAATTACAGCACGTTGTTTTTCATCATGCACCACATTTAGGAAAACTATATCTTCTGCTGTGACATAATTGAAAAATTACTGGAAATGCTTCTACACTTACAGGTAAAACACCAAATTGAAAAAAAATTAGAGGTTTTAATATTTGCTTGATTTCACAAACCAGAAAGATCTGTCATTACTACTTGAAATAAAATGTCCAGAGACCTTTGATGGCTAAATTATATTCTTAGTATCATATTAAATTTGTGCCACCAATTTCAAGATGCCATATGATTCAGATTTTACTACCTCTTTGTAATTTTTCGGTAAACCTCTTTTCATTGTTACACGTTCTTTTAAGGTGTGTAATTTGCATAAAATCATAACCATGCAATTATGGCAAAATTAGAGTATATTTATAATTTTGAAATATTTTGAGATAAATGTATGTGTTGTGTTGTGTAACTATATAAAAAAAGGCAAAAGCGTTACCTTCTAAATAGTTTAATGAAATACATCTATAAAAATTCAAGTAGTATGACATATAATGTATCTTCTAGTTACTGCTAGAAGAATAAACAAGACATAATTTACCCCAACAAATAAACTGCAACTAGTTTCAGAAGGCCTTAGTACCATACTGCTCCCATAACCACCAAGGAGTAAAAACAACACAAGTACACCACAGGAAGTCCTTAAAATCCTTCACGCCTACCCTCTCCTTCCCCCCTGAATTCAATAGAATTCTACCTAACATGCTGAATGTCTGGAGGAAGGCTTCAATCAAGGCTGCTTCTTCTAGGTAAAGCAATTACTCTGCCTGGTTCCTAAAATGTGGAACAAAAAAGAGACTTGAAAGGATTAGAGCAAAGACAAGAAACTGGAGTAAATTCTGCTCTTGCGATGAATAATAAGATAAAAAATTACTACAGATTTTGTTTGCTTTGTTTTTATCATCAGCAATTTGGATTATTATAATAGGTCTATAACCTTAGTCCCCACTACTTAAAAGAATCCTAACTTGAGAAAAACGAAAATGACTTGTCAGTTTCCCTTCCAACCAGATACATAAGTACAATCTAAAAAACCCTCCTGCTTCAGTGTCTAAAAAACAAATACTGCCTCATTCCCCATTCTGTAATCTCAATGTTTGCCATCCTTATCTTTACTCCATCTTTTCTTACCTTTGACCTAGGGCTCCTCTTCCCTCTTACACATTATAGATGCAAAGAGATGCAAAACAGAAGAACAATCTATTTGTGGAATTAAAGTACCAGGACTTCTTGCCTACAAGATGTCAAACGACGACATTGGATTTGAAATGCCCAATTTGAATCCTGTGCAACATACAGGAGAGAATAAAACTGAGTAACCAAACCAATCATGAATCTCTGTGAAAACACCAGAGTGGCCAGGTCCAGGAGCTCAAGACTACAACCCCAGCACTTTGGAAGGCCAAGATGGGAGGACTGTTTGAAGCCAGGAGTTTAAGACAAGCAAAGACCCACTTCCCTCCCTAAATTTTTTTTTTTTTTTTTAACCACAGCTGGTTGTGATGGCAAGCACCTGTACTACCCACTACCGGGAGACCGAGACAGAACTGTTTGAACCCAGAAGTTCAAAGTTACAGTGAGCCATACAGTCTGGCCACTGCATTCCAGCCTGGGCAAGAGAAAGAGACCGTGTCTCAAAAACAAAAACCCAGAAGCAGCACACAAACACATTCTCAAACTGTTTTTTAATATATTCTCCTGTAAAGGACAAAAATGCTGTGCTTGAGGCAATAATCAGCGGCCGGGAATAATTTCTGGAGCTCTTAACTTCACCACAAAAGTTCCACTGAGACAGTGATTGAAAATAACACTTCGAATACAAGGCTCACCTACCAAACGTAAACAAGCACAACTTCCAACGAAGAAGAAAAATACCAAAAAAAAAAAAAATTGTGACTTAATGAAAAAATGCAAAAGTAACTTATTTAGGAGTACTTTAAAGGAGGTGGAACAGGAGAAATGGAAATCAGTGGAGTTATTTTTAGCACCTTCTTCGGATAAGACCTGCCTTAAACTGCCCTTGGGTGTGTGAATCTTAACGTCCAGCGCACTGCTGAGAGGTTGCTTTTCTATCTAACAGCAGCAGGCAGGGAAACCTGAACTAGCAGTTATGGCCAAATGGTCTGTGCCCTCCCGTTGTTTATTAGGTAAAGGATTTTCCCCTGGCGCTTTAAGAATTCGTTTATTAAGAAATCTGCGGCGGGATGTAACGGTATAAAGTGCTACCAAAATGACCTTTCCGCAGTTTTTATGATTCGGATGGAGGGGGAAAGTGTACAAAGCTGTCAAACCGCGGTGGACCCGCGGACCTGAGGATGCCGCACACCGGACAGAGTCCCCCGCAGGCCGACCGGGAGGGGTGGCGACCCGTGGACTCGGGACCAGACCGCGGCGGACCCCCCACCCCGGGGGTGCCCCCTGCAGGGGCTGTCGAGGCGCCCGGGAGGTCGCGGAGGCGCCGACTCCGGGGCCGTCGGCGGCCGGCCCGCTCCCCGTACCTGATGATGTCGTCGCTGTGGCCGCGGTAGAACTTCTGCCGGTGCTCCCGCGGGCTGTACACCACGCCGACCCCCGCCACGAAGTACACGATCTCCTTGGCCGCCGTGTAGTAGAGGTTGTTGCGGCACTGGTGGCCCCGGTAGCCGTACACCCACTCGAGCCGCAGGTGGCAACTCGGGGCGCTCCGGGCCGCCATGTCGGGGCGCCCACCCGCCGCTCCCGCTCCGGCCCGCGGTGGCGGCGGCCGGGCGACGAAAGCCTCCCGCCGGCGGCCGGGACTCCCCGCCTGCCGCGTCCTCTAAGCCGCGCTGGGGAGGTGCATCTCGTGTCTGTGGCCGCCTCAGCCCACGGGCGGGAGGAAAAGCCTGGCCTCGCCGAGCATGCTGCGGGCCGCGGGCGCCGCCGGCTGTCAAGGGGGGCCCGAGCCCTCCGCCCGCCTCGGCTCGCCGGGTCTCCTCGGCGAGGGCCGCCTCCAGACTCCGCTCCTCGGCCGCCGCCCGCGCACTCCGCTCCCCGCCCCGGGCACCGGCGGCGCTCGCGGCCTCGTCGCCACAGCCCGGCGGGCCCGCGCCGCGCGCCCCCGCGGCCCCCCGCGCTCCGCCCTCCCTTCCCGGCCCGGGATCGGCGGGGTCCTCCCGGGTCGCCGCCGCCGCCGCCGCGTTCTGGCCGCTGAGCCCTGGCGAGGCCGCCCACGCCCCGCGGCGCTTCGGCAACCCGCCTCCCGCTGCGGCAGGGCAGCGCCCGTAGGTTCGCACGGCCGTCCGCGCAGCCCGGAATGCGGTTGTGTCGGGGAGAATCTACGCCAGGCTGTAACTAACCTGGTTCTCTCCACCCCCAACACCGTGCGCGTATTTTTCCTGCTGCCTCAGAGGGCTCGCTGGCCCAGGCATTGGGTGGGAATAAAACTCGACTTCCTAAGAGTATATTTTCTTATTTGTGTAGACGACCTCAAAGCTGAATTAGAATTTAGATCGTAAAATTGATACAGGGCCCCCCCCCATTCAAAGGTGGACAGGGGACCCCAGTTTTCCTAGGCTTGGGCAGGTTCATGAGGGGAACACCCTGAGCTTTTGCCCTGAGCTAGAGGGACTGCATTCATTCCTTTGTCAACAACACTCATTAACGTTGAAAACGGTGTTTCTATTTGCCAAGTCTTGGCCAAATGTAATTCTCAAGACCTAGGAGGGAAGGTAATTGGTGGGGCCACACCTATGGTGCATCTTAGAAGGGTACAGGCAAAGCTTACTAAATGCAGAATACAAATGTTGTCATACAATAACTAAGAAAATGCCATGAAGGCATTTGTATTCTGTTAAACAGTTTGATGAAAACATTTCAGATTGTATATGAAGCCAGCACATTGTACCCCTTGATTGCACTAATGTACGCAGCTATGATTTAATAAAAAAAAAAAAGAAAGAAAGAAAGAAAAGTAAACTCTGAACAAGTTCTGTTCTAGACGCAATCTGAAAGAAAAAAGGGATTTCTCTTTCAAAGAGCAAAGGAAATGTAGGCTTGAGAAGGAAAGAAAAAAGGAATTTAGGCTTGCGAAGTGGCTCTCAGGCCCTTGTCCCTGGACAAAGGCACATAACAATTTCTCTTTGTCCCCTGTCCGGCTTTTTTTGTTTGTTAATAAGGATATAGTCTCATTCACCAGTGAGTTCCTTGAAATCCCTTGGTGAAAAAAAGTAAAAAGCTGTTAATCATTCAGATTTGAGCGATGAATTTAGAAAAATTAAAAATTTTGTTGCTATACATTTGTGATACATTAATTACCAGTAACATGTAAGTTTTAGGATATGTAGGCTGTAGAAGAATAAGAAATCTTTTTTCTTTTGTTCTATGTTATGAATTTTTCTGTACAATGTATCATGGATCCCATGACATACATTTAAATACTCAGATTAATAACAAATTCAAATAATTTATTTTCCACTTTGATTTTAATGACCCAAGGGTAGAATGTGAAACAAAAACATTCTTAATTAAACTGTCCTCAACTAACAACTCAAGACCAAGAGACCAGAGGAACAAAGGTGGCTAGAATGTAGACCATTCATAAGGGAAGAAAAAACAAACCTGATCAATTTTTATCCTTAGAACATTATGTAATCTGTTTTAACTAATATCACATCAGAAAGCTTAATCAAGCTTTTATTACTAGGTGGAATTCCATCATCTGTATCCTTTTAATAAGGTTCTGAGGAAAAGACCCCCCAAAATTCTACACATCAACAAGTTGACATTTGTTAGGCATTTTAAATATTAGCTACAATCCCCCTCTGGTAATCTACTTCCTGAAATTTGAGTACCTAGTATGGAGACATTTGAAGTATTTCTAAAAATTGAAGCAAATAATAAGTTATTTGTTGGCTATAGATCATGTGCTGGGAGCATGCTAGGTACTCTTAGGTTTATAAGAGAAATATAAAGAAAAGAACATAAAAAATAAAAGCCAAAATTTACACTATTAATTCTAGCTAGCTAATTCAGCTAATTTATGAATAATAATGATATTTTAGTGAGCAAACCATTAAAATATCTCTAACTATACCCTTAATCTGCCTGCTTTAGGTACTTAGCACAATGCCTGGCACTACAAGCACCATACATATTTATCATCCATTAAATAGAAAAGAGAATATTGTGCAGTCACAATAGTATTCCTCCTGGCTTTATCTTGAATACTTGAAACCTTTGAAAACTTAAATATTTTCTGATATCCAGTACTGTATCAGTCAGGACTTCTTTGGCTGTGACAGAAATCCACTTAAATGTCTTAAGATTATAAGAGAATTTTAATGTCTCATAAAATTCAAAAGTTCTAGAACTGCCAGCACTGTGCTTGGCTCCTTCAAGTGACATCTTCAGAACCAGGTCATCAGAATTATCTCAGTTCTAGTTTGGGTAGATTCCATTGCCAAACAAAATAGCTGCTGACCACTCCAGTTCTATATCCCATCTTCTCAGCAATCCCTGTCGAAGGAGCTTTTCTCAGGAGTTCCCCCCGAAACTACTAGGTTTCAGCTACATTGGCTCTGATTGGCTGACTTACATACCACCCTTGGGTCCATATAGTAGTGCCAGATACCCTAAAACCACAGGAAGAAAAAGTGGCAGTGAAGTGGATAGTGACTCTCCCAAGGATTCAAGTGGTAGTACTAGAAAAGAAGGATCGAAAAGCTGCCCAGGGCCAACTTGGAAGCTATAGCATCCCCCAATCTCCATTTACCAAACCAAACACACCCACAATCTAAATAATAAACGTCTAGTAAGTAAATGCCGCTTTAAGACAAGACCCCATCTAACCAGATTGCTACCCAAAGATCTTCCTCTGAAAAATAAAATCCTGAAGCTAGCACCAGATGCCAGGCAGGCAAAAACAACAGATGTTCCCTATCATTAACCATAGTTCCAAAGGCCTGTTAAGAGTCCACCTAAAGCCTTTAAAAACTAGTACAGGATATAATTCAAATAAAAAAGCCCCAAATCAAATTGTCTTCTCCTACACATCTACACATCTTGCCATCTTCTCCTTTTGTGTTAACATCAGTATTAACACCAGTTAGGCAGATTGGAAAGATTCACAGTTTTCTTTGGTTCAGTGTTTTTTCACCTCCCGTATCTATCTAGTTATCAAGTCCTTTTGACTGTATTTTAGAAATAGCACCTAAACCTCTTTACATCCACAACCTCCCAATTCCCGCAGTTCATTTCAAGTTCTAATTACTTTTTCTGTAGATTCTGCCACCTGAGTTATCTGTAAAAAAAAATCATGTATCTGATTATGCCACTTCCCCTGGTTTAGGAATGTTTTCTGTAAGCCATTAAGAATAGGCATCTTGGGTGGCGCCTGTGGCTCAAAGGAGTACGACACCAGCCCCATATACCGGAGGTGGCGGGTTCAAACCTGGCCCCAGCCAAAAAATGCATAAAAAAAAAAAAAAAAAAGAATAGGCATCCCGAGCCTTGAAATGTTCTTACTCTTTCATGCACTAATTTCTCTTCTAGATACCTGTCACAATGTAATATCAAAAAATGAAGATCAAGATTCATGTATCAAAATATTTGTCACAGCATAATTCAGGATCATAAAAGTATGGTAACCTAAATGTCCAAAGAAAGGGAAAGCTTTAAGCAAGTCCATTCAGCCAATGTGACAAAATATTATAAAACCATTAAAAATTAGGTTCTCAGATAGTTTGGAAGCACTGGAAATTTCCCATAATAGAATCTAAAAATTTTTCAAAATCAGGATACAAGAAAAATATATATGGCTCTGCAACCGTCACTCAATGGTTACGGCGTCACATACAGTGGGGCTGGCAAGTTCGAATGCAGCCCCGGCCTGCTAAACAACAATGACAACTACCACAAAAAATAGCCAGGCATTGTGGCAGGTGCCTGTAGTCCCAGCTACTTGGGAGGCTGAGGCAGGAGAATCGCTCAAGCCCAAGAGTTAGAGTGCTTGAGGTACTCTACCAAGGGTGACATAGTGAGACTCTGTCTCAAAAATATATATATATAGTATAATGTAATGAAGACTGGAACTAAAAACACACAAATTTTAATAGTTTTATAATATGATAGGTAATTTTTAAAATGTCTTTGTATGTTTTCAAATACCTTAAAAATATACATGTAGGTTAGGCGTTGTGGCTTACACCTGTAATTCCAGCACATTGAGAGGCCAAGGTGAGAGGACTGAAGGCAGGAGTTCAAGGCTAGCCTAGGCAACATACATAGCAAAACCCTATCTCTAAAAAAAAAAAAAAAAAATTAGCTGAGCATGTTGGCACACACCTGTAGTTTTAGCTACTTGGGATGCTGATAAAGAAGGATCCTTTGAGCCCAGGAGTTTAAAGTTACAGTATGATATGGTTGCACCAGTACTCTCCTGCCTAGGCAACAGAAAGAGACCTTGTCTCTTAAAAATAAATAAATTAAAATATACATTTAATAAGAGAATTTTCTTTTTCAGAATTCCTCATGGGAAGATAGTTATGTTTCTCTGAGGGTGGGGGGGAGTTTAATGGGTGCTTGGCATAGAAAATCCTAAAAGAGCCAAACATAGGTGAAACTTTTCTGCATGAGAAATAATTATTGCTCATGAAGAAGATGAAAAAGGAACAAAGATAGCAAAATTGTAAGTTCTGCTCTGTAACTCTCTCCAAAACCTTTTAAATCTTACATACAGTTTCTAAACACATGAAATGCTAGGCAGAGTTTTTATTTTGTTATGTTTGTTTTAAAGAGAATCCTAGAGTTGTTTGGGAGGGAGCAGGGGAAGTCTGGGATTCTAAAGAGTAGTGAACTTGGAATTCAAGCCACATTAAACTCTCAAGTGGTAAGGGAAGTCCCAACTGACATCTCAATTATACACATCTATTGCATCTATAATTAGGAAAAAATAACAAAATTTTAAACAAATATTAGGTAGCTTCTAGTTGACTACAGTATAAAGGACCACCTTCTCACTGTGACACACGAAGCCTCCAACCTGTTGACTCCAACAGACTCCCCTCCAAGCAGTTCCTCCCTGACATGGCCTACTGTTCAGCTGTTCTAGGTTTCTAGGTCATTCCTGAAAGGCCTTTCCAGAATTTCATACCCACTCACAGCATCCATGCTGTGACATACTCTCAACTATCCACTGTTAGCCTAGTAAAATCCTATTGAATTGTTGAGGCCCAACTCAAATGTATCATCTTATATGAGTTGAATTATGTCTCCCAGGATTCATAACTTCATGTAATTCTTATTCCCAATACTTTAGAATGTGACCTTATCTGGAAAACATTTTATTGTAGATACAGTTAGCTAAATTAAGATGAAGTTCATACTGAAGTAGCATAGGACCTTAATTCATTGTGACTGGTATCCATATATAAAGGAGAAATTTGGACACAGACACCAACACAGGAAGACTGCCACATGAAGACAAAGGCAGAGATCTACAAGCCAAGGAACACCAAGGAACGCTGACACAATCACTAGAAGTTAGGAGAAAGACATTGAGCAGATTTTTTTCATCGCCCTCAGAAGGTACAAACCCTGCCAAAACCTCAACCTCAGATTTCACCTCCACGACTGTGAGACAATAATTTTCTATTGTTTAAGCAGCCCTAAGGATACAAATACTCCTCTTTCTGTAGTTTGCTGTGACATTCACATCCACCCTGTCCAGAATGGATTAGCTCTCATTAGTCCCTGGCACATTTTACAAAATCATACATACCCTTATAGTAGCACTTATGTTGAAGTTCAGGAAACCATGCTTCTAGAACAGTGGTTCTCAACCTGTGGGTTGAGAGCCACAGGAACTGTATTAAAGAGCTGCAGCATTAGGAAAGTTGAGAACCACTCACTTTCTAGAAAGTGTGCTCTCAAGAGCATCTGTTCACCTGTTTATTCATTTAGAATCTATAGTTCTGGGGGCGGCACCTTTGGCTCAGTGGGTAGGGTGACGGCCCCATATGCCAAGGTTGGAGGGTTAGAACCTGGCCCCTGCCAGCTAAAACAGCAGTGGCAACTGCAACAAAAATAGCTGGGCATTGTGGCGGGTGCCTGTAGTCCCAGCTACTTAGGAGGAAGAGAATTGCTTAGGTCCAGGAGTGGGAGGTTGCTGTGTGCCACAGTACTCTACTGAGGGTGAGAGTGAGACTCTCAGAAAAAAAAAAAATCTGTAGTTCTTGTTTATTTAGCCATTACCTTATCCTGTATTCTGAAAAAAACAGCCTGGCTTGGCGCCCGTAGCTCAGTGAGTAGGGTGCCAGCCACATACACAGAGGGGGGCAGGTTCAAGCCTGGCCTGGGCCTGCTGAACAACTATGGCAACTGCAACCAAAAAAAAACACAGCCAGGCGTTGTGGCAGGTGCCTGTAGTCCCAGATGCTCATGAGGCTGAGGCAAGAGAACTGCTTGGACCCAAGAGTTTGAGGTTGCTGTGAGCTGTGATGCCACACACTCTATGAGGGTGACAGAGTAAGGCAGTCTCAAAAAAAAAAGAAAAAGAGCCTGAGGTAGTGGTTGAGACACTGATGTTTTAATTGGGAAGGGCAAACCCAGGGCATTGAGTCTGAGGTAAAGAAAGTGAGGCAAGGAAAACCGTGAAGCCACTGGAAGTGACGAGAAGTGATGTTACTGCCTGGCTACCACCTTGTACGAAGAGACGGCAGAAGAGACAGCAGATCACCAGGCAGGTATGTCTGTTTGGCACACAGGGCCAAATGTCCTCCAGGGGCTTTAAAGACAGATATGTTTTGGAGTCCGTCTTGGGAAAGAGGAAGGAGGGGAATTTGTCCAGCTCCTTCTTCCTGTTCTTCTCTCTCATTGGGGAATTTCTTCCAGACTCATCATGCAGCCAAATGCCCATACTTCCAGATTCATCATGCAGCTTCTTCTGCGGTCCCTAGACCACTGCTTCCCTGAGCCCAGTTCCCACAGGGTAACATGTAAAGAGGGCCAGGTGACACCCATGTACATGGTGAGCTGCATTACAGGAGAGGAATCCCAACCAAAATTAGGGAACCTTAATCTTTTAAGATGGGCTGTAAATTTGTCTGATCTTTGCTCTGCAGAGAGATGCCATTTTAATTATATGGACAATAAACCTGTCCTGGGCAGCAGACAAAGAGACTATTTTTATCTTTAAAGGATGTTCACTACACAATCATCCTTGGAAGACACTCTGGAACCAAGGCAGCCAGGTGTGGAGAAATGAAGTTTATAGAGTATTGTCTCCTAACATAGCTCCAACATGCTACAAATGTTTATTTCCTGATTATTTCTAAATGGTGATCAACATGCAAAATTTATTTTTGCAGCAACTGAGAATATTGTCTTAGGCAGGTAATGGAACATAGTAAACAACAGTACAACTAGCTATCAGTAAGTAGTATATGTTGACATTACTCTAATAAATGAAAACATGAGAAATCTTTGCTCAATGAATTAACAGAACTTCAGGGACAAAAACAATTCTACTCAGTGACATAATACTTACAGATGTAACTCTAGATGTTTGCACAGATTCTAAAAGACATTATGTATTACAATAGTGAGTATTCTGTAATTACTGATTTGTTTCAAGTTCCTTCACGGTTCTAATTCCTTCAAGTACATCACCAAATACTATACTATTTGAAAGCATGTCACAGAAAGAAAAAGGTTAAGAAACACCACCATAATCATTCCTGAACAGGTCTCTCCACTATAAAATTACAATCAATTAATTAGTATCTTGTGGAGAATTAATCAAATATTTAATACAGAATTTTTATTTATTAGAATTAGAAAACAAATTGATAATATTTCAGTTTGATAATCTTTTAAGGCAAGATATTCATGAGAAGTGTTTAGGGTATAATACAAAGGTTATATATGACTGATGTAGAATATCATTTGGGGCTAGGCACCTGAGGTTCGGTGGCTAAGGTGCCCACCACACACACCAAAGCTGGCGGGTGGTTCAAATCCAGCCTGGGCCTGCCAAATAATAATGACAACTACAACAAAAAAATAGCTAGATGTTGTGGCAGCTGCCTGTAGTCCCAGCTACTTGGGAGAATTGCTAAAGCCCAAGAGTTTGAGGTTGCTGTGATGCCACAGCACTGTACTGAGGACAACATAGTGAGACTGTCTCAAAAAAAAAAAACATTTTGATCTCTACTTGAATGACAAAAATGCATGTGATAATATTTTTAGTCTGATGTTGTTCATTAAAATATTAAGAATTTTTATGAATGCTCAGAATACAGATTTCACTAACAGTAATTACTTTGTTCAATGCACAAATCAACTTGTCTACTATGTTAAAATTATTTTACAATAAAGTATTTTTGAATATTGAGATTTCTTTCTTTTTTTTTTATTTTTTGAGACAGAGCCTCAAGCTGTCACCCTGGATAGAGTGCTATGGCATCACAGCTTGCAGCAACCTCCAATTCCTGGGCTCAAGCGAGTCTCCTGCCTCCGCCTCCCAAGGAGCTGGGACTACAGGTGCCCACCACAATGCCTGGCCATTTGTTTTGGTTGCAGCCACCATTGTTGTTTGGCGGGCCCGGGCTGGATTCGAACCCGCCAGCTCAGGTGTACGTGGCTGACGCCTTAGCCCATTGAGCCACAGGCACCAAGCCAACATTGAGATTTCTTAAAACACATTCTTTCCTGCAAATTGAATTTTGCTGCTGAATATTTTTATTCTTTTCTATTAATCTTTAAAGATCTGATAACACCCAGGCCTGGAAATAAAAGTTTTATTACAGAAAATATCAACAGCTTCTAATTTCTATTGACCAATATTCAAAAAAGGTTCACACAGTAACATTAGATCCATTGGATTCTTGGAAGATTGCAAGAGAAATAGGTCCATTTAATTTGTTTCCTCTTCTTTCCTGAGCAAGACTGTGGAAAGAATTAAAATTAAATCTCCAATAAATGTGAACAGTTGTTTAGCCTAGAGGCAGAGAAATGGGCAGAGTTTAGAGTGGATAAGTGAAAGGAAGGGGAAAACTCTTATAGGCCAGGCAAGGTGGCTTATACCTATAATCCTAGCACTATGGCAGGCTGAGGTGAACAGATTACCTGAGTTCAGAAGCTGGAGACCAGACTGAAGAGTGTGACTCGTCTCTACTAAAAATAGAAAAACTGAGGCGGGAGGATCTTTTGAGCCCAGAAGTTCGAGATTGCTGTGAACTATGATGATGTCAAGGCACTCCACCCAGGGCAACAGTCAGACTCCAACTCAAAAAAAAAAACGAAGAAAAGAATTAGATTATGAAGTTTATATGTGAAGAAAGTAGTTATATTACAACATTGCTATACGAATTAAGTAGTAAATTAAGAAGGTAAATATGCAATAGAATTATTTCAAAAAGTTGTGGAATATTTCAAAAAGAAACAATGATTTGGCTAATTAACAATCATTACCAAAACAGGAGTTAAAGAGAACAAAGGGTTGAATTACAACATTTTAAGGACATTTATTGTTTCCAGTCTGTTAGACATTAAGTGAACTTGAATTTAGTTCCAATGAGCAGGGCTCATAAAAGGAATTATATAATAATTGTTGTGTTTATTGTTATCAGAGGTGAATAGTAAGGTTTTGTTTTTTTTATTGAGACAGTTTCACCTTGCCACCCTCTGTAGAGTGAGATGTTGTCATAGCTCACAGAAACCTCTTGGACTCAAGCAATCTTTTGCCTCAGCTTCCTGAGTAACTGGGACTACAGGTGCCCACCACAAATGCCTGGCTATTTTTTAATTAGAGACAGGGTCTCACTCTTGCTCAGGCTAAAGATTTTTTTTTTTTTTAATATCACACATAGGAACTGGTAATATACATAAATCTGTGCCACACCATTAAAAGTCAGGATTGACTATAATTATTAGATGAGGCTTCTGAAACACAGATGATAAATCAAAAAAGCTCTAGGTTAACTTCAGATTTTTTTACTACAGTATAAAGAGAATATGGCACAGTTCTCAATCATAGAGCCATAAATTGAGGGGTTTGTAGCTTTTGAACACAATGCACCTTTAAGAAAAGCTTAGAAACTGGTTTCTTGTACTCTCAATGAATCCCCAACAAAAAAAAGGAAAAAAAGAAAAGCTTAGAAAGTATATCACTGAATAATTGATGTTGACTGATATGATTTTTAAACAACCATTAATTTTTCTAACACTTATGGTCTCATGTCTATGATAGTGTTTATATCAATAAAAAAGAGGTGGCTCGGTGCCTGTGGCTCAAGGGGCTAAGGCGCCAGCCACGTACACCTGAGCTGGCTGGTTTGAATTCAGCCCGGGCCCGCCAAACAACAATGACAGCTGCAACCAAAAAATGGCCGGACGTTGTGGCAGGTGCCTGTAGTCCCAGCTACTTGGGAGGCAGAGGCAGGAGACTTGCTTGAGCCCAGGAATTGGAGGTTGCTGTGAGCTGTGATGCCACAGCACTCTACCCAGGGCGACAGCTTGAGGCTCTGTCTCAAAAAAATAAAAAAATAAAATAAATAAAAAAGAGGTTTAAAAATCATAGTTATAGAGAAGGCCTTTATATACATAACAGGACCATAAAACATTAATATTAGGAACTTACCATGTCATAGAAAAAAGGGAGTTTGAGTCTTTTCCCAGAACGCAAGCAATGTACTAAGTAGAAGCTTTGATATTTTTTTTTTCTGTTGTCCTGGGTAGAGTGCTGTGGTGTCATTGAAGCTCACAGCAACCTCAAACTCTTGGGCTTAAGCAATCCTCCTGCCTCAGCCTCCTGAGTAGCTGAGTCTAAAGGACCCTACTGCCATGCCCAGCTAGTTTTTTTGTTTTGTTTTTTTGTAGTTTTTGGCTGGGGCTGGGTTTGAACCCGCCACCTCTGGCATATGGGGCCGGCGCCCTACTCCTAGAGCCACAGGCGCTGCCCGCTGCCCATCATAGATTTTCCATGATGCCTGGCTAGTTTTAGTAGAGACAGGGTCTTGCTCTGGCTCATACCGGTCTTGAATTCTTGGGCTCAAGCAATCCATCTACCCTGGCCTCCCAGAGTGCTAGAATTATAGGTGTGAGCCACCATGCCTGGCCTAAGCTTCCATTCTTAAAGGCAAGAACTCATATGTCTAATCTTATTTTTTCTTTCTAAATATGGAAGTATATGCCTTCTCAACCGTATAAATTATGTATTACAACTGAATATTCATTCATTTAACAATATATGTAATTGATACCATGTATCAGGTTCTGCTTAAGTGCTGGGCACCTTTGGTAAACAAAGCAGTCAAAATCCCTGATTTCACAGAGTTTACATTCCAATGGGGGAAAACATATAAACGTATGTATTTGTAAAGAAAAATAAAAGATAAGGAATATTAGGATGCTAGTGATGGAGAAAAAAGTGAGTATGAAGATATTAGCACTTGTCAGCTTTGCTATAGTAAATGCTCTAAACATCTCGGTAGCTTACAACAGCCAACATTTCTTTCCTCTTCACGTTACATGTTGGTGGCTGTGTATTCATTGCTAGATGAATCTCTACTAAATTCACAAAGGCAGCCCTCTATTAGCAAAGAGAGGGCCAACGCCAGGAGTTATGGAAGAAAGGGATAAAGACACAGACGTACTTAAGATAACAGTTTTCTATTTGGTTTTATCAGAAAGCATAGCTGTTAAATATTCTATACTTCTAAGTGTTAATATTTATCAGAATGCTTAATAGTTGGATCTTTAAACTTCAAGTGATCCGTAACTTGTATTAAGTGTATTATTAGAAAGAAAGCCATTTATTCCACAAATATTTTTTGAGCACATATTAGGCACCAAACAACAACAACTGGAGATTCATCAAAGTCCCTATTCTTTGTTCTCACATTCTGGAGAAGAGGAAGTTGGGCAGAGAAATAGACAACATATACAATCATCACTTGGTATCTGTGAGAGATTGCTTGCAACTCCCCAACTTCCACCAAACTCCATGGATGCTCAAGACCCTTATATAAAACAACATGGTATTTGCATATAACCTACGTTCATGTTCCTGTATATTTTAATTCATCTCTAGATTACTTATACATAGTAATACCTAATTCAGGTTGTAAAGTTATACTTTTAGGGAACAATGACAAGAAAAAATCTGTACATGTTCAGTACAGATGCAGCCATCCTTTTTTTTCCAAATATTTTTTGATCCAAGGTTGGTCTAATCCATGGGTGCAGAAATCAGATACAGAGGGCCAGCTGTACAATCATACTTCTAAAGTATGTTGGCTGTTAATAAAGCCAGAGCCTGACAGTAAAGGAGCAAATTAGATTTTCATTCAGAAACTATTCAATAGGGGAAAAGAGACCTCAGTATAGAACTGAGCTCAACTCCAAATACAGTAAGGACAAGTGGGAATTTCCAGTCAAAGAAAATGTTTCAGGGGTTCGGGGGCTGATGAGTGGATGGAAAATCCTTCAGAGAAGAGACTTCAAACTGATTTAACAGGCCAGGGTGATCAGCCATCACCTGGGAGATAGTGGGAGATGAGGGATTCTCTGACTTAGGATTCTTGCTGGAACTGGACTCTTCAAGAATGGATACAGAAGCCCAAGGTTGAGGTCACGTCCAGAAAGGGGCTCAGAGGTGCCTGATTAAAGCTCAGTCAAGGATAGCATCTTTGTAAGGGATGGATGGTAGGTCCTTTGATGAAAAAACGTAGGTTTAAAACAAGATGGGGACAGTTTGGAGGGAGGATCTCTTTAAGAAAGTGACATTTCAGTGAAGACCTTTGTGAAGTGATAAAGTGAGGCAGGTGGATACCTGGGGGAAGAGTACGGCTGCCAGCAAAGAGCAATTATAAAATGCCCTGCTAACTCCTGTCAAGATCCAGCAAGCTGGCCAGTGTCACTTCAGTGGAATGAGCAAGTTTGAGAGGGTAAGGAATGTTCAGAGATGTAGCCTGTAGCTAAAACTGTAGGACCTTTAGGTCTTGGTAGGGAGTTTGATGGTGATGGTAAAACATTCTGGAGCTTAAATTTTGTTAAGAGTGATACTCTAGGCATTTCCTTACACATTGCCCTTCTCTCATTCATGTCATTGTAGCAGATCAGAGTAGAAGGCAGGGATGTAAAAATATATTGTATATTGCGTTTTTAAAATTGGTAGTTTTATTTTGCATTTTAAACATTTATAGGATTCCCTATATACAAATGCCATGTGACAGGTAGATTTGTGTTTGACTGAAATGTCATTGTTTTAGCTAAAAAAATATTCACTGGGTTTTTCTTTTTAAAAAAATATTTTAAAAGAATTAAGAATCTGTCTTGGCTCCTTGCCACTGAATAGAAATAAGACATTCTTTCATATCTTCAGTCAAATCAGTATAAGATATAAAGCTAGAGGTGGCTTCTTGTAAACCAGCAGGCAAGGAGGGAGAGTTGACCTGAGTGGAAATGGAGGGAAATGAAGAAATACCAAGAAATACCAATATCAGCTGGCAAGGGCCTGACCCTGTTCTGATATGGGGAAGAGGATATGTTTGTGTTACTTAAAACAGCTGACAGCCCTCGTTGGCTCCCTGAAGGGAGTCAGAGGAACTGGGGGAGGCAAAGACAGGCAAGAGACGGAAGATAGGATGGTAGGATGGTGTCTGGAGGACTGACGTAGCTGATGACAACTTAGCAATTGACATCCAGTCATCAGGAGGGAGAGCCTCACCCTCAAAGCATCTACCAAAACCAAAGCAAAAGGAGCTGGCGGACCACACCGAGCATATATGTGCCTGTCCCAACTCCCTAAAGGTCTCAAAAAAAATACTGATGTTCTCTAATACAGCTGCCTTGCTGATCTGCAGTCTCTAGCACTGAGAAATAAGAACCATCCAGATATTCAGCCAGCGCCTAATCAAAACAAGGTTACATAAATCTTAGCACATGAGGTAGAGATCAACCTCAACGAGGAAAAACTGTGCTTGCCAATAAGGAAAGTACGCATGGGCTTCATAACTTCCAGCAGGTGGAAAGAATGTTGTTATAGGAGGGGAAGTGGTTGGGGTTGCTCCCTAACCATTTCGCAGGTTGTGGGGGCCCTGCCACCCATAGCCCGCTCCCCAGATATTTTCCATTATATATTTTTTCCAATTTGTGAATAAAATATTTTAGTTGGAGTCGTTTGACTCCACCTCTAAAAAAGACAAATGTCTTTAGCCAATTGAGGACTTCAAATACACTGGTCCAAATGAGACCCGTGCATAACAAACATGACAAACAATATTGCCACAATGTCGTGCCAGCTTCTTCAGTAATTCCCATGTCAGGGGCTTCACACTCTGCTGCGATGTCTTGGCTCAGCTATGTGCCTCTAGGTGAATCAATCTCAGCTTCAAGAAGTTCCTCTGACTCCCTTCAGGGAGCCAACGAGGGTTGTCAGCTGTTTTGAGAAAAACACAAACATATTTTCTTCCTCATATCAGAACAGGATCAGGCCCTTGCCAGGTACCAGTTACAGGATCTTTCCATAGGATGTTTAGAATTAGGTGCACTCCAAAATGTTCTGCTGAGTCCGTGGATATCAACATTCAAAGTAAAAAGGGTATGAGAGACAAGGTTATGAGATATATTGGGGTATGTCACCCCTTTCTTAATTTATAAATTTGAAGTTTAAGAGTGTAGTGAGCGTGTTCAACAATTCCTTGGCTCTGAGGGTTGTATGGAATACCTGTTTTGAGAGCAATAGAGAAAGTGGGGCAGAAGGAAAAGACTTCACTAATATAAGCAGGACCTCTGCTGTCTCAATGAATTTGTACAACAGCAAAAGCATTTAAACAATGAGCAGTAATACTTAACAGCTTTGCCTTTTACAGAGGCAAAAATGATACCAGAGCAGTTGTCAACTGTAAGAGGCACAAACGTTAAGGAACATGGGTCATATCCATTTGCCATACCTGACCTGGTAAGAGACCACGAGGGTTCACACCAAAATGAACAGATGGTGAGCAAAACATTTGCCATTTTTAGGATGTAGAGGAATAATTCACAACAACGAGTGGGAAAATCCTGTATCAACGCTCCCCTTTCCAAATAGAAGCTCTAACTGCTGTTAGGGGAAAAGGGGCGCTGAGTGCTCCAAACTGCTTCCTGCTAAAGATGGACAATGATTGGGGTGAGGGGAGGGCAGTTAGAGGTTTGCCAATCTTAACTTTGGAGGTAATTAGCTTTGCCCAAGCTTGTAAAGCTAATTAATTTGCTGATAGGCTTCAGGTGGATAGAAGCCTGACTCCCTCTACGGTAAAAGGAGTGTTATTTTGTCTTTCAGCCTGCTCAGCAGCCCATTCTAACCTCCACAACAATCTCCTCCAGAAAGGCAAGCCTTAGCAACTGACATCCAGTCATCAGGAGGGAGAGCCTCACCACTCAAAGCATCTTACCAAAACCAAGGAAAAAGGAGCTGCCGGACCACCGAGCATATGTATGCCTGTCCCAATTCCCTGAAGGTCTCAAAAAAAAATACTGATGTTCTCTAATACAGCTGCCTTGCTGATCTGCAGCCTCTCTAGCACTGGGAAGTAAGAACCATCCAGACATTGTCCTTGGTCAGGAGCTCGTGCAAGGGTCTTTTGTAATGGAGATGTAAATGAAGATTTTTAACTTTAACCCCTTGCTTCAGCGCCTTCCTCAGGAAACCTCCTGAAAAAAGTGTTTCCAGGTTTTGCACCTAACCTTACAGCTTCCAGTTTTAACCTAACAATTTCCAGTGAAATCACAAGCACACAACACATTGACGTACAGATAGACTTACTCCCGACTGTGATTACCACCCCCAAAACTTACTATCTGTACAGTTTCATTTTTTTCCTTCTCTTGGTGGCTTTCCTCACCTCCTTAGTTCCACTTTCCTGTGGAACCAGAGGGGGAATGATAGGGAACAAAGATTCCCTCACTGCTTGGACTCACTTTTCTGTACTCAGGTCCCTGCTCCCAACCCGGCATGAGGAGGGAGAGTTGACCTTGAGTGGAAATGGTAGGAAAGGAAGAAAATAAAACCATGAGAGGCAGGAGACAAAAGATAGGATGGCAGCAAGAGCACTGACACAGATGATAACTGCAGCCGACACCTGAATTATGGAAACAGCTTTATTTATACAGTATCTGAACGAGGCTGCATAAATCTTAGCACGTGAGGTAGAGCTCAAACTTAAAGAGGAAAAACTGTGCTTGCTCATAATATGCATGGGCTTCATGACTCCTGGCAGGTGGAAAGAATGTTGTTAAAGAAGGAGAAGTGATTGGGGGTCCGCTCCCTGAGCATTTCCCAGGCTGTGGGGGTCTCGCTGCCCACAGCCCGCTCCCCACAGTGGCTGTCACATCAATAGAGTTTATGCCAATAGAGTTCTAAGCTTACTTAAATTGTTGAAAATTAATTTATTTTCGGTCTTCAGAATCTGATTTTCAGAGTACAGGAAGTTTGATTGAAAAAGCAAGTGAGTGTAATCAGCTCTTTTTATGTGCTTACTTTAGAACTAGTCTGTTGTATATGATATGAATCAGAAGAACTTGATAAATATTCCTGAGAAAACCTGGATAGAGCACCTAAGTGAATGTGCAATAGCCTCTGAAATTCAGACCGAAATAACCAAATTTAGAATCAAAGGGCACATTTAATAATTGTATTTTCGTTTTCTTAAGACTTTTGCCAAAATTGCAGGTGATAAATTCACTGGAGAGCTGTAAGAGAAAAATGGATCTTGGCAATTGGCCTGTAATTTGAGATTAATGTAATGTAGCTTATGAGCAAAAATTGAGAAGTATTTTATTTATTTTCAGAGAAGTCACTAGTTTCATAAGGCTTTTTGATTAGATTACTATAGATATAGTAGATTTTTAAGAGAGTATTTCTCACCAGATAAAGAAAAATTTTTTTACAGCTTTTCAGAGTCTTAAATTAAAAAATAATATTTTAAATTTGTGTGTAAGTGTTTGAAATACCAGTAATATTGGATTATGACTACAGCATAAACCAGTTTTTCTATCACTAAAGGCTTACCTATGTTTAAGACTTGAGAAAAAATGTGAACATTTATAAATAGAGTGACGTAAATTAAAACTATTATATGACAAAAATATAATGGCTCTGAATGGATAGGCAGAAACAATACCCAGTACGTGCTAGAATTAGCATATAAAGTAGCATTTCAAGGTACTGAATCAAAGTGTCCAGTAAACTAAAGGACAGAAAATAAATATTTTTAAAAAGATTTCCTACATAACAAAGTTCTCTGGAAAGATGATCACCCGTAAGTGGGAAATCATAATTTTGGTTCTATTTTTCCAATAGCCAAAAGCTCTTACTCTGTTCATTGTACCGTACTGACTAGAATGTTCTAAACAATATTAAATAATAATAACAGTAGTGCCAGCATGTCCTCTTTCAGATATCTTCTAAGGGTGCAATGTTGAGGATGATGTTGACAATGGTCTAAGATAGGTATACCTTCACCTGGTAAAGAAATATTCCTACATACCTCGTTTATCAATTGGTGGAATTTCCTCTCCCATCCATAAGAAGAGAGAGACTTTGTATGCTCTGCTCATCACCATATCCCTAGTCCCCAGAAGTTGCTGGACAGAGGTAAGCACTCAAAAATGCTTGTTGAATGAACAGTAAATTATTAAGAGGATTGTATCAAGAAGACGTGAGGTATTAAAGAAATAATCTGTAAAGTTTGTTGGGGATCTTAAGAAAAATTATCTAGCAATATTGGAATTATATATATAGAAAAAAATATATACTAGCTTAAAATAAATGGAATTTCTAATAATTTGTACAATATTTAAACCACATTTTAAAATGTACAAAGGTCTTTTTTTATTATAAAACCCCCAAACCAGTCGACTGTTTCTACTCCTTTTAAATAAATAAGAATTTCAAGTTGTTTTAGGTAAATTATGCTCACAAAGACTAGTATACAAAGGCTTTTGCCTTTTAATGAAAACTAGTATGCAACACCATGTTTTCAAATGGTTAAAATTAATTCCCTAAGCATTTAAGTAAATATCAATGGGCAAATTCACTTATTACATGATCTTTTAAACATATAACTATTTATTTTGCATTTACTATAAAATTATAGTATTTATTGGACTTCACTCAGCTATTGATTCAGCAAATATCCATGAAATGTTTATTGCCGTGTGCCATGTGCTAGAAGAACACATTAAAGTCTATTAGGAATATAGATATTACAATGCACCAGTAAGTTTTATAATAGGAGTATTAATAGTACCTTGCAGACAGACCCTTGGAGCATCAATAAGGTTCACAGTAGAGTTGAAATCTGCAACTACATCAGAAAACTATCAGGAATGTCAGAAAAAGGCATGGGGGAAGGAATAAAGGACATAGCCAGTACTTGACAGCATATGGAAAGGCACTGAGTTCTGAAAGTATGTGAAGTGTAGTGAATAGAGAAAGTATGTGAAGTGTAGGGAATAGAGAGAAATTAAATGTGGTTAGAGTATCTGGTACATTTGAAAAATACAAGTTGTACATTTGGTTGAGGGTGCAGGATTTTGACTCGACCTCAGTTCTTTTTTTTTAAGACAGAGTTTCACTCAATTGCCCTTGGTAGAGTGCCATGGCATCACAGCCCTCAGAAATCTCAAACTCTTTGGGCTCAAGTGATCCTCTTGCCTCAGTTTCGCTGAAAGCTGGAACTACAGGCTCCCATCACAACGCCTGGCTGTTTTTAGAGATGGGGATCTTGCTCTTGCTTAGGCTGGTCTTGAACTCCTGAGCTCAAGTGATCCACCTGGCTTGGCTCCCAGTGTGCTAAGATTCTAGGCGTTAGCCACCGCTCCTGGCCTTTGACCTGAGTTCTAATTCTGATTCTGCCACTGACTAGCTGGATGACTCTGAGCAAGTAACTAAACCTAAGTCTCAGTCATTTTGTCTGTAAAATGGTGATGATAATAACTTGCAAGGTTATTAGGAAGATTTAAGATCATGCATGGAATCGAGTATTACATCTAACCTACCTAGAGTAAGAGCTCAGTAAATGGTAGCCATTTTTTGTTTGTTTGTTTTGTGGTTTTTGGCCGGGGCTGGGTTTGAACCCGCCACCTCTGGCATATGGGCTTGGCGCCCTACTCCTTTGAGCCACAGGTGCTGCCCCTATGGTAGCCATTTTTATTTGTTATGTAGCTATATCTGTTAGTGACTACTCCATTTAAGTAATATTGAATAGCATTTGCCATATCTTTCTGAGAAATTTTCATTCTGTGACTTTTTTTGATTTTAATTTTTAATAAGAAACTTTTCATTTTTGAGACAAAGGTTTCATGATGTTGTTGAGGCTGGCCTTAAACTCCTGGGCTCAAGTAGTTATCCAGCCTCAACCCTCTGAATAGCTGGGACTACAAGCATGTGCCGCCCACTACACTTGGGAATTCAACAGCTTTTAAAATGCCAAGCTAATGCTAACTGCCAGCCTAGATAACAGATAGAGCCTCTCTAAAAGAAAATGATATGGTCTTGCAATGGAAATACAAAAGGAAGACAATAATTTTTAAAGGAAAATGAAGAGGATTATATAATTGTTTGGAAACAATTATCCTTGACTACAAGGATCAGTAGCAAGGGTGGACTGGCAGTTCCAGGACGGAAGTATTTTTTGTGTGAAGCTGAGATGGTCTTTGTGCAAGGCTGTGGTATTTGTCGTCTTTTGTGATAGTTTTTATTGTCAGGCATTTAGGCATGAGAATCCTCTTTTCACAGCTTTCCCTGGATGAATTTGTCCAGATTTCTTTCTTTTTAAACAAGAGACTCCATTTTGATTTTGACAATTTTCACATAATAATGAATTTACCTTTTCATACAGAGTCCAAGAATGTAAAAGTATCACTTCTGGCCAGAGACAGTAGCTCATGCCTATAATCCTAGCAGTTTGGGAAGCCAAGGCAGGTGGATCACTTGCGCTCACGAGTTTGAGACCAGCCTGAGCAAGAGTGAGACCCCACGTCTACTAAAAAAATGAAAAACTGAGGTAAGAGGATTGCTTGAGCCCAAGAGTTTGAGGTTGCTATATAATGCCACGGCACTCTACCAAGGGTGACAAAGTGAGACTCTGTCAAAAAAAAAAAAAAAAGTATCACTTCTTCCTCAGCAAAAAGGATGGTAATCAAGGAATCTCAGACCATATCCACTTTCAGGAAAAATTTCTACCCTGGGATCAGTGGCTTATGCAACTGCTAGTTATAGAATTTGATATCATTGTTTTAAAAAGTCTTATGGAATATCTACTATATGGCAAAGTGGCTATAAAGTAGAAAAACTTCCATTAATTCAAGCATATGCATGTGACTTTGCAAGTATTTGAAAGCATTTACCTGAGTAACTGTCCCTCAAAAGAATAAGCTGCATTCACACGTCTCTTTCTTTAGATCTATTCCTTGTCTCCATCTGTTGCACTGAAGTTTCTGAGCCTATTTACTCTTGACATCCTAAAATTGCTCTGTCCAATATTGTAAATAATGCCCCATGGCCAAATCTAGTGAATGTTTTAATTAGTAGTTTCTGTCACTTCTCAGAATTGAACATGGTTGACTAGCCTGTACTTTTTAAAATTTTCCCTTTCGCCCAATGATGCCACAACTCACCTGATCGTCATCTTACATCTCTGACTATATCTTGTCAGTATATTTTATCTCATTTTCATTATCTGCCCCTTAATGGTGGGAATCTGCAGGCTTCTGTCTTTTGGCTCACATTCCCTGGGCTAATCTCATTCTCTTTATGAGATATGTAATAATAGGAGTCTCAAATTTTATCTCCTTCTCTGACCTCTGTTTATTGTCACTGATATGTACCTACCTCCAGGTTACCAACAGAATATCTCCATCTGGCCATCTCAGAGACACTTAATATCATTATGCCTCAAACTAAATTTAATCTCTTTTTTCCCTCAATTCATTCTGATCTTGGTGACTGGCTCTCCTATCCATAATTCGCAACCTATCTTAGCTTCCTCTCTTTTCTAGGCCAAATGCCCTCTACACATCCAACCAGTGTCCAAGTCTTGTTGAGTTTATGTCTTTAACGTTTTTTGACCTCTTCTGTCCATCCTTCTTACTTCCAGCAACGCATACCTTGACTATTACAATAGTTTCCTAATTGGTCTCCCCGCCCTCACTCTTAGTCAGTTAAGTTGCCTTATTTCCTTAATAGAACTTCTCTGGTAGCTTTTCATGGAATTTGTGCTAAAATCCAAATCTTACTGAGTGGTCCTACTCCTAATGATCTGGCTTTAGCCATCTTTGTGTCTTCTTTCTTTCCGTACTTCCTTTCCTGGTCACATAATTTCATGTTGTGAAGCTTTTCCTCATCTGCAGACTGCAGAGACTTTTATAATCGCCTGTGCAAGGGTAGATTCACTCAGTCTTGTGCCTTCATTAATACCCATCTATGGTTATTTTTTTCCTTTTTTTGGAGATGGAGTGCCATAGCATCATCGTAGCTCACAGAAACCTCAAACTATTGGGCTTGAGCAACCCTCTTGCCTCAGCCTCCCAAGTAGTTGGGTCTATAGGCATGTGCCATAATGTCTAGCTAGTTTTTTCTATGTTTAGCTAGTTTTTTCTTATTTTAGATGGGTCTCGCCCTTGTTTAGGCTGGTCTCAAACTCCTGAAGTCAGGCAAGCCGTCCGTCTCGATCTCCCAGAGTGCTAGGATTATAGGCATGAGCCACCATGCCGGCCCCAATCTATGGTTTGAATCATGTCTCCCATCATCTTTTATTGAACTTACTTGTTTATATGTATTATTCATCCTGTTTCTCTGGCACCTTATAGTATTTAAAAGAATTTTTGCATGAATATCATTATCAATAGATATTTATCAAGCTAGCTCTTCCTCAAGGAAGTGGGAAAACAGGAACAGCCTCTGTTTTTCTTTTTTAGCAGTGCCACAAATTGCTGTATCTCCAGCATATAAAAACTATTGCCTGATTGAGAATAGATTCAGTCTATGAATGTACCTATCTATTAATATATGACTGGTTGCATGCATTGTTGTTTCCCAGTTTCAATATTTTTTGAAAAGACAGTGTGATTGTGCCTTATTTTTATTAAGTTGATTTGATCTCCAGAATCATCTCATGAAATAGTCACTATCATTGTTACCATTACCATTATCATCATCACCACTATTTTGTATGTGCAGTCTGGAAAACGCTATGGTAGCCTCCAAGTATACAATGAGGCAGGCTATTCCAGAGGTCCTGGAATTAAAAGGCTCATAGTCTAGATTAAGATGCTTGAATCAGTTAGTTAAATCAATTTAAAATGTGCAGTGAGAAGCAAGGGGAAAGAGATTGGGTAGATGAACATATTTAAGACAAGCAGGTACAAGGACCATATTACTTACAAGCATGTAGAAGGACCATATCACTTGTGAATCAGCCAAAATTCATATGACTCTCTCTTGGTCTCATCTGCCTTCTCTGAAGATGGCATAGTTACAAGGATCAGATTTGAGGGGAAGAAGAAAGTTCAAAAGCAGAGGTTCACTTGCTCTATTAGAAAGAGGTAAGAATTTCTGGTCACAGCTATAATTCAAGGATGACTTGGTAAGTAGCATTATATGTTTTAAAAATAGGACATTTGGGTTAGAATGGGTGGTCAATTTGAGGTACGTGAAGCTGATCCATGCTTTCTGAATATTGAGGTTTATTTTGCTTCCCATTGCTATCTATAAGTAACACTCTCATTTGTTTGTTTTGTCCTTTCAATGTATGTTTGGGACATAAATGTCTATTTATTCTATTTGTGTTTAATTGTCTCCTAGGTTAATGATGCACTTATTTCTTACATTTAACATTTCTCATTAGTTGCACATATGCCATTTGTTTTTCTTGTCCTTTTAAAGGCAGAATTGAAAAAAGAAAAGGCAGAATTGAGGACCAGATGTAGTGGTTCATGCCTGTAATTCTGGCACTCTGGGAGGTGGAGGCAGGAGGATCACTTGAGGTCAGGAGTTGAGATCAACCTGAGCAAGAATGAGCCCACAACTCTGCTAAAAATAGAAAAATTAGCTGGGTGTTGTGGCCAGCACCTGTAATCTCAGCTACTTGGGAGGACAAGGCAAGAGGATCACTTGAGCCTAGGAGTTTGAGGTTCCTGTGAGCTAGGCTAAGTCCATGACACTCTAGCCTAGGGCAGCAGAGTGAGACTGTCTCAAAAAAAAAAAAAAAAAAAAAGGCAAAATTGAAAATTCTTAAATATAGCAATGCAGTTTACATTATGGATGAAGAATCTGAGGCACAGGGCAATTAAGTCATTTCTCCAAACTCCCCACAGCTAGATAGGGCATAGGAGAGTCATGGTTCAAATATAGGAAATCTGGTTCCAGAGCTTACCTTTTTTTTTCCCCCCAGATTAACATGAGGGTAGAAATGATTAGGGTACATTGTGTTTCTAAGGTAAAGTTCAAGTCAGAGCCTCCTTTTTAATCTTCATTTTGTACTGATTTCTAATTTGCCCGAGAAAACACAGCTGGTAAGTGGTCTTTCCACTAGTTACTTTTGGTGTATAAGTACCCTTTGGGCAGGAGATTGGTTTTGTTCGTCTCTGTCTGCATTCTTATCATCAAGCATAGGGTCTGGACAAATAAATTCCAATTTAACATCTAGAAAATGTAACCTTTGGCATTTAATTATCTTAGTTATTTAATTTTAAACTGATTAACCTAAAGAGATATCTAGTTGCTAGAGAGCAAAAGATAAGGATCTATGAACTGAGATCTCCCTCTGATTGTGAAACTGACTCTTTTAAAGGGCTTAAGTTATTTCTCTATGGTTTCTCTAGTAGGAAATTGGCCCTAGTAATTCTTTTTTTTTTTTAAATCACAGCTGCATACATTAGTGCAATCAAGGGGTACAATGTGCTGGTTTCATATACAATTTGAAATGTTTTCATCTAACTGTTTAACATAACCTTCATGGCATTTTCTTTCTTTTTTTTTTTTTTCCAGTCGTAAGACAGAATTTATTTACAGAAAACACTAAAGCTCCTGGTAGAGAGAGAGAACTCAAGTGGGGAAAGAGAAGCTCTCTCCGTTTCTCTCCCGGTCTTTCTCCGTCTCCCCCTTTAGGCTTTTAGTCTCGGGGTATATATAGGCATATGGGTTCCTTGGCCAGGAAAGGAATGAACACAGTCCCTTCCACCAGGCGCAAGGTGAATGAATGTATCCATGAACAAACACGGTCCCTTCCACTGGGGCAAAGTGAATGAATGTATCAATGAATGGACACAGTCCATTCCCAGAATTGAGGCCTAGGAAATTCACATGAAATTGACCTAGGCATAGGAAATGGGGGTTCCACATTTAGTCCTAAGTGTAAAGTGAAGGAGACACCAAGGCA
>CAUYRH010143426.1:0-34029 GCA_963574655.1 Perodicticus potto | reverse complement strand
TACAGAACATTTCACCCTAATAAAACTGAATATACATTCTTCTCATCAGCCCACAGGTCATCCTTCAAAATAGATCATATTCTAGGACACAATTCTAACCTCAGCAAATTTAAAAGTGTAGAAATTATTCCTGTATCTTCTTGGACCACCATGGGATAAAAGTTGAACTCAAAAGCAACGGGAATCTTCATACTCAAACAAAGTCATAGAAGCTAAATAATCTTAGGCTGAATGATAGCTGGGTGAAAGAAGATATTAAGAAGGAAATCACCAAATTTTGGGAACAAAATGATAATAAAGACACAAATTATCAAAACCTGTGGGATGGGCGGCACCTGTGGCTCAGAGAGTAAGGCACTGGCCCCATATACCAAGGGTGGTGGGTTCAAACCCGGTTCCGGGCAAATTGCAACAAAAAATAGCCAGGTGTTCTGGCAGGCGCCTGTATTCCCAGCTAATTGGGAGACTGAGGCAAGAGAATCACCTAAGCCCAGGAGTTGGAGGTTGCTGTGAGTTGTAATGCCACAGCATTTGGATAGATCCTCCACACACAAAAAAAGCCTGTGGATACTGCAAAGGCAGTCCTAAAAGGGAAATTTATAGCTTTGGAAGCCTTCATCAAGAAAACAGAAAGAGAGAAACCCAACAACTTAATGGATCATCTCAAGCAACTGGAAAAGGAAGAATATTGCAACCCCAAGCCCAGCAGAAGAAAAGAAATAACCAAAATTAGGGCAAAATTAGAATTAAATGAAATTGGAAACAAAAGAATCATTCAGAAGATCAATGAAACAGAAAGTTTGCTTTTTGAAAAGATTAATAAAATTGATAAACCTTTGGCTACCTTAACCAGAAATAGAAAAGTAAAATCTCTAATATGGTCTATCAGAAACAATAAAGGAGAAATAACAACAGATACTTAAGAAATTAAGAAAATCCTCAATGATTACTACAAAAAACTCTATTCCCAGAAATATGAAAATCTGAAGGAAATGGACCAATACCTGGAAGCATGCCATCTTCCTGGACTCAACCAGAAAGAATTAAAAATCTTGACAGACCTATATCAACCACTGAAATAGCATCAACAATACAAAATCTCCCTAAAAAGTAAAGGCCAGGACCAGATGGCTTCACATTTGAATTCTATCAAACCTTTCAAGAGGAACTAGTACCTATATTATACAACCTTTTCCAAAGCATAGAAAAAGAAGGAATACTTCCCAACACATTCTATGAAGCAAATATCACCCTGATACTCAAACCAGGAAAGGATCCAAAAAAGAAAATTATAGACCAATATCATTAGTGAATATCGATGCAAAAATATAAGCAAATATCACCCTGATACTCAAACCAGGAAAGGATCCAAAAAAGAAAATTATAGACCAATATCATTAGTGAATATCGATGCAAAAATATTGAATAAGATCTTAGCAAGAGGGTCTTTACCTAACAAATGCAATCAGTGTAACCTGGTTTCTTGTACCCTCAATGAATCCCCAACAATAAATTAAGAAAAAAAAAAAGATATTAGCAAACAGGCTTGGGCCCTGTAGCTCAAGTGGCTAAAGTGCCAGCCACATACACCAGAGCTTGTGGGTTCGAATCTGGCCTGGGCCTGTCAAACAATGACAACTACAACCAAAAAATAGCCGGGCATTATGGCAGGCACCTGTACTCCCAGTTACTCAGGAGGCGTAGGCAACAGAATCGCTTAAACCCAGGAATTGGAGGTTGCTGTGAGCTGTGACACCACGGCACTCTACCCAGGGCTATAGCTTGAGGATCTGTCTCAAAAAAAAAAAAAAAAAAAAAACTTAGCAAACAGAATTCAACAACACATCAGAAAAATTATACACCATGATCAAGCTGTATTTTATTCCAGGGTTATAGGGTTGGTTCAACATACTGCAAATCTATAAATATAATAAATCACATCAATAAAGTAAAAAACAAAGACTGTATGATTCTCTCAATTGACACAGAAAAAGCCTTTGATAATATCCAGCATCCTTTCATGATCAGAATTATTATTTTTTTTTGAGATAGAGCCTCAAGCTGTCACCATGGGTAGAGTGCCATGGCATCACAGCTCATAGCAACCTCCAACTCCCAGGCTCAAACGATTCTCCTGCCTCCGCCTCCCAAGAAGCTGGGACTACAGGCGCCCACCACAAAGCCCGGCTATTTTCTTTTGGTTGTAGCCATAATTGTTGTTTGGTGAGCCTGGGCGGGATTTGAACCCGCCAGCTCAGGTGTATGGGGCTGGTGCTTTAGCCACTTGAGCCACAGGCGCCAAACCCATGATCAGAATTCTTAAGAAAACAGGCATAGAAGTGACATTACTTAAACTAATAGAGGCCATCTACAGCAAACCCACAGGCAATATCATATTGAATGGTGTAAAATTGAAAACATTTCCACTCAGATCAGGAACAAGGCAAAGATGCCCACTGTTTCCACTGCTATTCAACATAGTAATGGAAGTCTTGGCCATCGCAATCAGGCAAGAGAAGGTGATCAAGGGTATCCAAGTAGGGTCAGAAGAAATCAAACTCTCACTCTTTGCTGATGATATGATTCTGTACCTGGAAAATCCCAGGGACTCAACTTCAAAACTCTTAGGAGTAATCAAGGAATACAGCAGCATCTCAGGATATAAAATCAATACTCGCAAATCAGTAGCTTTTATATGCGCCAACAATAGTCAAGCTAAAAAAATAATCAAGGCCTCTATTCCTTTTATAATAGTGCCAAAGAAGATGAAATATCTGGGAATTTACCTAATAAAGGATGTGAAAAATCTCTATAAGGATAACTATGAAACTCTGAGAAAAGAAATAGCTGAAGATGTTAACAAATGGAAAAACAAGGTGGTGCCTGTGACTCAAGGAGTAGGGCACCAGCCCCATATACCAGAGGTGGCAGGTTCAAACCTGGCCCCAGCCAAAAACTGCAAAAAAATAAATAAATAAAGATGTATGTTTGGGCGGCACCTGTGGCTCAGTGGATAGGACGCCAGCCCCATATACTGAGGGTGGCAGCTTCAAACCTGGCCCCGGCCAAACTGCAATAAAAAATAGCTAAGCTACTTGGGAAGCTGAGGCAAGAGAATTGCCTAAGCCCAAGAGCTGGAGGTTGCCGTGAGCTGTGACACTATGGCACTCTGCCAAGAGTGACAAAGTGAGACACTGTGTCTAAAAACAACAACAAAACAAATGGAAAAATATACCATTCTCATGGCTGGGAAGAATCAACATTGTTAAAATGTCCATACTACCCAAAGCAATGTACAGATTTAATGCAATCCCTATTAAATTACCATTATCATACTTTAAGAACTTGAAAAAATAGTACTTCATTTTATATGGAATCAGAAAAAAAATTTGAATAGAAAATACATTACTCAGAAAGAATAAATCAGAGGGTATCACATTGCCAGACTTCAGGCTATACTATAAATCTATAGTGATCAAAATAGTATGGTACTGGCACAAAAACAGAGCAGTAGATTTCAGTAGATTTGTGGAACAGAATAGAGAACCAAGAGATGAACCCAGCTACTTATCGCCATTTGATCTTCTTCTCTTTTGACAAGCCTATCAAAAATATTCAGTGGGGGAAAGACTCCCTATTTAACCAATGGTGCTGGGTGAACTGGCTGGAGACCTGTAGAAGACTGAAACTGGACCCCCACCTTTCACCATTAATAAAAATTGATTCTCATTGGATAAAAGATTTAAACTTAGACATGAAACTAAAAAAATACTAGAAAAGAGTGCAGGGAAAACACTTGAAGAAACTGGCCTAGGAGAATATTTTATGAGGAGGACCCCCTGGACAATTGAAGCAACACCAAAAATACATTACTGGGATCTAATCAAACTAAAAAGCTTTTGCACAGCCAAGAGCACCTAAGTAAAGCAAACAGACAGCCTTCAAAATGGGAGAAGATTTTTGCAGGTTATGCTTCTGACAAAGGTCTGGTAACTAGAATCTACAGAGGACTCAAACAAATCAATAAAAACAGAATAAATTACCCCATTTCTATGGGGGCAAGAGACTTGAACAGAAACTTCTCTGATGAAGACAGGCGCATGAACAATGCAAACACATGAAAAAATGCTCATCATCTCGCTCGGCGCCTGTGGCTCAACGAACTAAGGTGCCAGCCACATATACCTGAGCTGGCAGTTCGAATCCAGCCTGGGCCTGCCAAACGACGACAGCTGCAACCAAAAAATGGCCAGGCGTTGTGGCGGGTGCCTGTAGTCCAGCTACTTGGGAGGCGGAGGCAGGAGACTCGCTTGAGCCCAGGAGTTGGAGGTTGCTGTGAGCTGTGATGCTACGGCACTCTACCCAGGGTGACAGCTTGAGGCTCTGTCTCAAAAAAAAAAAAAAAAGAAGAAAAAAATGCTCATCATCCTTAATCGTCAGAGAAATGCAAATCAAAACCACTTTGAGATATCATCTAACTCCAAAAAGAGTAGCCCACATCACAAAATCCCAAAACTATAGATGCTGGTGCGGATGTGGAGAGAAGGGAACGCTTCTACACTGCTGATGGGAATGCAAGCGAATACGATTTTTTTTTTTGGTAGAGACAGAGTCTCACTTTATCGCCCTTCAGTAGAGTGCTGTGGTGTCACACAGCTCACAGCAACCTCCAACTCTTGGGCTTAGGCGATTCTCTTGCCTCATCCTCCTGAGTAGCTGGGACTACAGGCGCCTGCCACAACGCCCGGCTACTTTTCTGTTTTGCATTTTGGCGGAGGCTGGGCCCGCCACCTTCGGTATATGGGGCCGGCGCCCTACTGGATGAGCCATAGGCGCTGCCCTAATACGACCTTTTTGGAAAGAAGTTTGGAGAACACTCATGTAACTAAATGTAGACCTACCGTTCGATCCTGCAATTCCTCTACTAGGTATATACCCAGATGATCAAAAATTATTTTACAACAAAGGCATTTGTACCAGAATGTTTATTGTAGCCCAATTCATAATAGCCAAGGCATGGAAACAGCTCAAGTGCCCATTGACCCATGAATGGATTAACAAATTGTGGTATATGTACACTATGGAATACTATGCAGCCATAAAAAAGGAGACTTCACATCTTTTCTGTTTACCTGGATGGAGCTGGAACATATTCTTTTTAGTAAAGTATCTCAAGAATGGGAAAAAAAAGTATCCAATGTACTCAATACTACTACGAAATCAATATATAACCACCTACGCACTCATATGAATGAAAAACATAACTATAGTCCAGAAAGTAGAAGGAAAGGGAGGGAAGTGGAGATATGGGAAGAGGGAGGGTATTTGGGGGGACCTCACCTAAAGTGCATGATGCAATGGTACATTTCAAAAGTATTAAGAAATGAGTATAATTGTGATGGATGTGATACTTAGTTCAATGTAAGCATTTCACAAACAGAATGCTCAAAAAAAAAGTAAGCATTTCACATTGTATATCAAAGCAGTACCCTGAACCCCATAAATACATCGATGTACAAAATTATGATTTAATAAAAAATAATTTTTAAAAAAAAGAGAGAATCACTTAAGCCCAAGAGTTTGAGGTTGCTGAGTTGTGATGCCACAGCATTCTACTGAGGGTGACATAATAAGACTTTGTCACAAAATAAATAAATAAAGGTGAAACACTGCAGTGGTTCTCAACCTTCCTAATGCCTCCTAATGCCACGACCCTTTAATACAGTTCCTCATGTTGTGGTCACCCCCAACCATGTAGTTATTTTTGTTGCTACTTTATAACTGTACTTTTGGTACTGTTATGAATGTAAATATCTGATATGCAGAATGTATTTTCACTGTTACAAAGCGGTGGCTACCCATAGGTTGAGAAATGCTGCACTACAGAATTGGTGCCTTATCAGGGGAATTAACAAATCTCAGCCATAAAAGTGATTGCTTGTGGGTTAGGTTTCAAGGAGTAAGGAAGGATATTTCAGCTGATTTGTAGGGAACCGGCCCCCATACAACCAGTGGCTATCTCCAATATTCAGGAGAGATGAGAGAATGAAAGAAATAAAGACAAAAAAGAGACCAAGTAGGATTTAAAGAGTGGACCTAGGGGACCAATACCACTTAAGTGAGAGGCGGTGAAAGCCCTGTGTTTGGGTTAACATTTATTATATATATATGTTATTTAAATCAACAAATGAATAATCATGGGGGAAAGTAAAAAATTGTACCATATGAATTCGGTGCCTGTAGCTCAGTGAGTAGGGTGCCGGGAACCTACACCAAAGCTGGTGTGTTTAAGCCCAGCCCAGCCCAGGACAGCTAAACACTGACAATTACAACCAAAAAATAGCCAGGCGTTGTGGCAGACACCTGTAGTCCTAGCTACTAGGGAGGCTGAGGCAAGAAAATTGTTTAAGCCCAAGAGTTTGAGGTTGCTGTGAGCTGTGACACCAGAGTAACATGCTGAGACATACTGTCTCAAAAAAAAAAAAAAATTGTACCATGTCATCTATTATTTTTTTTTGGAGACAGTCTCACTTTGTTGCCCCTGGTAGAGTGCTGTAGCATCATAGCTCACAACAACTTCTAACTCTTGGCCTCATGCAGTTCTCTTGCCTCAGCCTCCCGAGAGTAGCTGGGACTACAGGCACCTGCCACAATGCTCAGCTATTTTTAGAGATGGAGTCTTGCTCTAGCTCAGGCTGATCTCGAACTCCTGAGCTCAGGTGATCCGCTCACGTTGGCCTCCCGAAGTGCTGGGATTACAGGCATGAGCTACCATGCCTGGCCAACTTAGTTATTTTTTAACTATTTCAGCTAAATTTTTCTTTAACTACTTATGTTTTACTCATTGTTATTTTTATGTTAGTTTTAGAGAGACAGAGTTTCACTTTGTCACCCTCCATAGAGTGCAGTGACATCACAGCTTACAGCAACCTCCAACTCCTGGGGTTAGACAATTCTCTTGTCTCAGCCTCCTGAGTAGCTGGGACTACAGGCGCCTGCCATAACGCCTGGCTATTTTTTTGTTGCAGTTTGGCTGGGGTTGGGTTTGAACTCGTCACCCTTGGTACATGGAGCCGGTGCCCTACTCACTGAGCCTGAGGAGCCATTTTCTATGTTATTTATTTTATTTTTTTTTGAATTTTTGGCCATGGCTGGGTTTGAACCCACCACCTCCAGTATACGGGGCTGGTGCCCTACTCCTTTGAGCCACAGGCGCTGCCAAAAGTTTTCTTTTTTTTGCAGTTTTTGGCTGGGGCCAGGTTTGAACCCACCAACTCCAGTATATGGGGCTGGCGCCCTACTCCTTTGAGCCACAGGTGCCCTCTATGTTATTTTTAAACTAAAGAATTGGTATGTGGTTAATGAAACAAAGAATAAAGTTTAGAAGTAGGATGTTAGAGTACATAGTAAATTGGGCTTTTTTTGGAAACAGTTTCACTGTGTTGCCCTCAGCAGAGTGTCACAGCATCACTGCTCATAGCAACCTCAAACTCCTGGGTTTAAGTGATTCTCTTGTCTCAGCCTCCCAAGTAGCTGGCACTACAGGCACCCACCACAAAGCCTGGCTATTTTATTTTTTGTTGTCGGTGTTATTGTAGTTGTCATTGTTGTTTAGCTGGCCCAGGCCGGGTTTGAAACCGCCAGCCCCAGTGTATGTGGTCAGTGTCCTAACCTCTGAGCTACAGGCACTGAGCCTGCATAGTAAGTTTTGACCAGGCATACAGTTTCCACAGGACATAATTAAGTCTCTGGGTCCCTGTGGGGCAGATAGGCTGATGCTAGACACATACTGGGCATAGGGGAGAAAGAAACTATATTTCTCATCTAACCCCAAGAGATTGTCTCTCTTATTAAGGAGTCAGCTGTCCGTGTTGTTCTCAGCACGTGTCCTAACGCTCATCTAGTCTTCAGAGACCTTTGTTTAGTATCTCTGTGGGGTCAGGGGTAGGCCTCTGATTCTTTTCTTTTTTTCAAATTCTTAATTAATAAACATGTCTATTTCTTTCATAACTTTTAAAATGTGAACATTCTATAATTCAGCCAGTTTTTACTTCCAAGTAACTTTTTTTTTTTTTTTTTGACAGAGTCTTCCTTTGTGACCCCTCCTTGGTAGAGTGCCTAGTATCACAGCTCACAGCAACCTCAAACTCTTGAGTTCAAACAATTCTCTTGCCTCAGCCTCCAAAGTAGCTGGGACTACAGGTGCCCACCTATTTTTAGAGAAGAGGTCTTGCTCTGGCTCAGGCTGGTCTCAAACCCATGAGCTCAGGCAATCCACCCACCTTGGTCTCCTAAATGCTAGGATTACAGGTGTGAGCCACCTCCCTCGGACTCCAAGTAACTTCTTCATCGGGTCTCAATTCTCTTTTAGATAACATACTCTTGTTCCAGAAGGCAGTAACCTTTTTTTTTTTTTGGCCGGGGCCAGGTTTGACCTCGCCACCTCTGGTATACGGGGCTGGCACCCTACTCGTTTGAGCCACAGATGCCGCCCAGTTACCTTTGTTTTTTTTTGTGTGTGTGCAGGTTTTGGCCGGGGCTGGGTTTGAACCCGCCAACTCTGGTATATGGGGCCAATGCCCTACTCCTTTGAGCTACAGGTGCTGCCCGGCAGTTACCTTTTCATCATTCTGTCTAGATAATATCCAAAGATCAATCCCATACAGACAAGTACATGAACCCAGTGGCCACACACAATGTGAAGTAAAATCATCTTGATTTCCGTAGCCTCAATGCCAACAATAACCACACTACCCAGTGCAGCAACTGAGCTGCTTCTTAAAGGATGAAGTAGAGTTGAGCAGAGCCCTCCAGAGGGACTGGCATGGCCAAAAGCTTGGTAACATGAAAAGGTCTTCCCTGGCTGGGTGCAGTGGCTCACGTCTGTAATGCTTGCATTCTGAGAGGGCAATGTCGGTACAGCCTGGACAACAGAGTTAGACACTGTTTCCCAAAAAACAATGAAAAAACCCCAAACAAGACAATCCAATCCAAATGTATCCTTTACCTTGGGCCGACTTTGATGTGAACGGGTATATTCTGCAGGAGTGGTGGCTCATGTGATCCCAGCATTCTGGGAGGGTTAGGCAGAAGGATCACTTGAGGTTAGGAGTTTGAGACCAACCTGAGCAAAGGTAAGACCCATCGCTACTGAAAGAGTGGTGGTAGGTGCCTATAGTCCCAGCTACTTGGGAGGCAGCTCCAGGAGGATCACTTGAGCCCAGGAGTTTGAGGTTGCAGTGAGCTGTGATGGGTGCTCCATAGCTGAGGTGACAGAGCAAGATTCTGGTCTCAAAAAAAAGTTAAGAGGCCAGGCATGGTAACTCATGCCTATAATCTTAGTACTCTGGGAGGCTTAGGTGGGTGGGTTACTTGAGCTCAGAGTTCAAGATCAGCTTGAACAAGAGTGAGAACCTGTCTCTACTAAAAATGAAACACTGAAGCCAAAGCATCTCTGCAGACCAAGAGTTTGAGGTTGCTATGAGCTATGATGACATGGTACTTATACTGAGGGCAACTGAGTTAGACTCTGTCTCAAAAAAAAAAGTTGGGGGTGGCGCCTATAGCTCAAACCGGCACCATATAGAGCGTGTCGGGTTCAAACTTGGCCCAAGCCAAACTGCAACAAAAAAAAGCCAGGCATTGTGGCAGGCGCCTATAGTCCCAGCTACTCAGTAGAATAAGGCAAGAGAATCGCCTAAGCCCAGGAGTTGGAGGTTGCTGTGAGCTGTGTGATGCCACAGCACTCTACCGAGGGCGATAAAGTGAGACTCTGTCTCTATCAAAACAAAAAAAAAAGTTGGCTGGGCATGGTGGCTCATGCCTGTAATCCTAGCACTCTGGGAGGCCAAAGTGGGTGGATAGCTTGAGCTTACGAGTTCAAGACTGGCCTGAGCAAAAACTGAGCTCCCGCCTCTGCTAAAAATAGAAAAAAAATAACTGAGGAAAGAAAATTGCTTGAATCCAAGTTAGAGGTTGCTGTGAGCTAAGATGCCCCAATACTCTACCCAGAGGGAGAGCTTGAGACTGTCTCAAAAAAGTAAAGGATATGACATTTGTATTGTAATATTAATCTACTTATCTCTTTCCTCCCAGATTTTACCCTCTCCTCTGCCCCATGTTGACAAACTGGCTTTTTCTTTCTGCTGTATACTTTTTTTTTTTTTTTTGAGACAGAGCCTCAAGCTGTCACCCTGGATAGAGTGCTGTGGCATCACAGCTCACAGCAACCTCCAATTCCTGGGCTCAAGCGAGTCTCCTACCTCCACCTCCCAAGTAGCTGGGACCACAGGCACCAGCCATAATGCCGGGCCATTTTTTGGTTACACCCGTCATTGTTGTTTGGTGGGCCCAAGCTGGATTTGAACCCACCAGCTCAGGTGTATGTGGCTGGCGCCTTAGCCCGTTGAGCTACAGGCGCCGAGCCCTGTATACCCTTCTGACCCTACACTAAGTGTGTCTCATACAGGGAAGGGGATAAAGAAGAAGAAAAGGAAACTTGATGGTCTCTTTTAACCCCTTAATTTTAAAGTTCTTCTTCCAAGAACATAGCAGGGGGAAGGCTGGGGAACTTAGGCAGATTGGCAAGTCAGACTGAGATCAACAACTTTTAATTTTATGTGCTTAATTCAATAACACAAAGGAAACATTTTCATTGTGCAGGGAGTACTATATTCCAGCCCCATCTCAACTGGAGGAATCAGGCTCAATCTGGTGTCTAGGGGATGATCATAGAAAGACAGAGGCATCTGGTACCTTCTGACCCGTTATGTCATAAAGCTCTTCATTTGGTGCTGGACCCACCTCCAAGAGAAGGCCAAAAGGAACAGAACAATCAAAGGGGTCCAGGATGTTTTCTATATTTCACTCACTCCTCTCATTTGTCAAGGGGCTCTAATCACCAAAGAAATGGTTCCTAGAAGAAAAGTGAATCTTCAGAGAGATGCTGGGATATACCAATAAAATTGGGAGAAGCAAAGACTGATAGCAGGGGATCTACCACTGTGGCTAAAATTTCTTGACCCTAAATGCATGGGAAAGCCCAGGACTCTACTGTTTCTGTCCAGTAGGAAGAGTTTCCATGTCCTGTATGACCCTTCCAACTCTAACTGCAATTCACCATCTTCTGGCTGATTAGTCACTCTCATCTTCATCCTCAATCTGAAACCGTTTCTTCTTTTGGATTCCTGGAGCTCTCAATTCCGGTGCTATGGGAATGAGGTAGGCGTGAGGGAAGAAAGAATATCTTATTATGCTATGGGGGAAGAAGGGGGGTAGGGTTCGTCTTCAGGATTAAAGAGAAGAGAGACAGAGAGATTAGTAGAAAAAGAAGGTTCCCGTCAGGCTCCCCACCTCCATTCCTGCCCTCATCTTCCTCCTGCTCCTCATCACTGTCCAGCAGTTGTCGCTTCTTGGGTGCTGCCATCAGCTGCTCTTTCCTACCAGGAGTTTCCTCTTCTACAACGAACGTGAGATACACAAAATCAGAGGGTCCTCATATTTTCAAAACACCCTATCAGGCCTCCAGACCAACATGGCTGGTCCATGGCAGGTACTTGGTAGACAAGAAGTCACACTGTTACCCTTGGAGGATGCCAGGCCTGCTTTCTTTTTGCGGGCTAACAAGAGAGCCTTCAAGGCTTGTGCTCGGTGCTCTTCCCCACGCTCCTCACTGGGGCCTTGCTCTCCAGGGGTGTTAGGTTCTAGCTCTGGCTGCAGCTTTTTCTCCTCCTCTGGTTGACTCAACGAAGCTGCCATTTGCCGGAGCTGGGTGGGACTCAGCTTGGCTGGAATTCGCCAGAAAGTTTCCTACAGGGGCAAAGAAGTTGAAAATGACAGCAAAGGGAAAGGACCAGCTTCTTACTCACTAGATTTTGATATTCATTAAATAGGATTCAAAACTGGTGAAGATCCACAAGGGTTGTGAACTCTACTTATTACTTATTTATCCAAAACATACCCAGTGCACTCTAGGAGGCTGAGGGGGTAGATTGCTTGAGCTCAGGAGTTAGAGAACAGCCTGAGCAAGAGTGAGACCCCATCACTATAAAAATAGCTTGGTGCTTGGGCAGCATCTGTGGCTCAGTGGGTAGGGCGCCGGCCCCATATACCAAGGGCGGCAGGTTCAAACCGGCCCCAGTCAAACTGCAACAGAAAATAGCTGGGCGTTATGGTGGCACCTATAGTCCCAGCTACTTGGGAGGCTGAGGCAAGAGAATTGTCTAAGCCCAGGAGTTGGAGGTTACTGTGAGCTATGATGCCACAGCACTGTACCGAGGGCGATAAAGTGAGACTCTGTCTCTACAAAAAGAAAAAAAATAATAGCTGAGTGTTATGGTGGGCGCCTGTAGTCCCAGCTACTCAGGAGGCTGAGGCAAGAGAACTGCCTAAGTCCAGGAGTTGGAGGTTGCTGTGAGCTGTGACGCTATGGCACTCTACTGAGGGCGACAAACTGAGACTCTGTCTCAAGAAACAATAGCCAGATGCTGTGGCAGGCGCCTGTAGTCCCAGCTACTTGGGAGGCCAAGGCAAGAGGATCTCTTGAGCCCAAGAATTTGAGATTGTTGTGAGGTATGATGCTATGGCACTCTACCCAGGGCGACAGAGTAAAACCTTTGTCTCAAAAGGAAAAAATAAGGCAGCCGAGTAGGGTGCGCATACACCAAAGGTGGCGGGTTCAAACCCAGCCTCGGCCTACCTGCAAAACAGAAAAATAGCCAGGCGTTGTGGTCCCAGCTATTCAGGAGGCTGAGGCAAGAGAATCACTTGAGGCCAAGAGTTTGAGGTTGCTGTGAGCTATGATGCCACAGCACTCTACCAAGGACGACAAAGTGAGACTGTATCCCCCACCATAAGAAAAAACAAAAACAAAAAACTACATTTTAGAAAGATAAATCTAGGGGCAGTCTGAAAAATGGATTCAGGGGAAGGAAAGATTGGAGAGGAAGAAGGAAGACTAGCAGAACAGCCTCCATAGGAGTCTGGTCAGAGACAGAGACATGGCAATGAGGAGGGCGGAAACTATAGTGAGCAAGACCGATGGCGTCAAGGACCAAGAGGGCAACAGAAGGACTGGGTTGGCAACTGCAGTGAGCAGGTGTATTTTGAGACAGGACCAAAGTGCCTGGCCAACAATATAACTGGGTCATACCTGCTCAGAGGCAGGGGGCCGAACCCCTAGCTTGCACAACAGCAGCTGAAACTGTTTGTTTTCCATTGCTTCCTCATTTTCTTCTGTCAGCGGTACCAGTGGAACTGTCTGAGAGCAGCCTAGGACAGGGTGAACAGCCACATAGTGAAGTTGTGAAGACAGAATTGGTTCTCCATCCCTTGACCAGCTTCCAATAGCCTCCAATATTCCAGTCCTCCTAAAATCATCAACTGTCCACTCACCATCCTCTTCCCGATCATGTGCTGCTCGAACCAGGCAATTCTGGAGCCACAGGAGAGGAGCAGAAAAGCCTAAGGGAAGAAGAAACGTACAATTGGCCCCTGCTCCTAAGCCCTCCTCCTGAGATTACTCTCCCAAACGAAGCCCTCACCTTCCTGATGCAAGCTTTGACTGAGGTTCTTAGTCGAAAATTCAGGTGTGCCAACATGACTTCCACTACCTTTGACTTGTTCTGCTTCCAAGTCCTCCCCTTTCTCTTCATCCTCTTCACTCTGTTCCTCTGGCAGGTTTTCCTCTTCTAGATCATCCTGGAAAAAATCTTTCAGGGATTCCTCTCCACTGGGCTAAAATTCATTGTGGGTGGGGGTAGGGAGAGAATGAAAAATGAGGCAATATGAGAAAAAGAATATTCTGGTTCCTGAACACCCCAATGGAGGGACTTTGTCTGAATAGCGTTAGGCAGGAAGGATCTGGGTGGGATACTCCTAAGGAACACATCAAAGGGAGTGGGCTCGAGCTAGCAGAGACAGGCTAAATTGTTACCAAGCTGGAGGGTGCCAACTTCTTCTTCCGTTTCTTGTAGAGCTCCCGCCGCTCAGACACCAGCCCCAGAGCCAGTAGTTTATCCACTATTCGGGCTCGTGAGCGTTTGGCTGTGATAGTCTTCATGATGTTGCCCAGAACATCTACAGAAGAGGAGTGTGTGAATATCCAAGAGCAACAGGAGAAAGGGATTAGTAAAAGAAATGAGTGGTCTCTCCGAAGAGGCTAGCTTAATTCACCCCCAAATGACACAAATATATTAAGTGGAAGGGGATTATCTTTCCCCGGGAATAAGAGGTAGGGGAAAAGAAACCAACAGTTTTGTGCTCATCTGAGAGGACCCCTGAGCTTCTAATTCACTTACCATCTGAGTCCTGGAACTCCTCAAAAAGCCTCTGCAGCTCCAGCTCCTGATCTTCCGTCCACAGTACAATATGGGTTCCTTTCCTGTTTAGGGAGGTGTCAGTGGAAGAGGTACTCCAGGGAGTGAACAGAGATTCTACTTCCCAATTCCCTCCAGAGCATGCACCTCTCTACCTTTTGAAGTCTTTGACACTGTCAGCAAGTCCCAGCCGTACCAGATGGTGGATGACCTGCTTGCGTGTTCGAGAAGTAGAATTCAGGTGTGCCAAGATGACTTCCACCACATCCTGACCTGCAGTAGAGAAGTGAGGCAGTAAAGAGGGGCCCTGGGGCTCAGGCTGCCTTGCTCATAAACTCTTGAGATTTAAAGGCCTCACACCTTCCACGTCCTTATGGGCGAGGTACAGTTCCTGAAGATGAGCCTCCTCCTCTGGGCTCCAGGTAGGGGCTCTGTGACTGGCAGGCCTGAATGAGAAAGGGGAAGGTGAGCACCTGGTTATTGGCCCAAAAAGAAAAGACACAAGGCCCTTGTTGATCAGTTCTGAAAGGAACAGGGCAAGACAGGTAACTCAAAGGAGCCAACTAGTAGAAGCCTATGGAGTGCTTCCTTCTCCTTACTCCCTTCCTTCCACTTAAGAATACAAAAGTCAGCCAGGTGAGATGGCTCACGCTTGTAACCCCAGCACTCTGGGAGGCTGAGGCGGGCGGATCACCTGAGCTCATGAGTTCAAGACCAGCTCTGAGCCAGAGCAAGACCTCATCTCTAAAAATAGCCAGGTGTTGTGGCCGGCTCCTGCAGTCCCAGCTACTTGAGAGGCTGAGGCAAGAGAATCGCCTGAGCCCAAGAGTTTGAGGTTGCCGTGAGCTATCATGCCACGACACTCTACTGAGGGTAACAAAGTGAGACTCTGTCTCAGGAAAAAAAAAAAGAACGCCAAAGTCAAACTAAGAGAATCTCTAGGTTGAGCCTATAGAACCTGACAGTCCAGGGACTGAGAGTATTATGGCAAAAAGAGAAGTGAGAAAGGAGAGGAGCTGAGATACTAACAGAAAGAGGACAAACGTTTCTATAAATCTTAAGTGTCCTAGTACATCTTGGGAGAGGCCAACCCACTCCCAATAGTAAACACCTCCATGAAGGCTGGTGAAGGAAAAGGAAACTGGGATAGGACTTAGGCTCCAGTCCCTGTTCTTCTCTTGGAAAACCTTAGGTAAAGCATTTCACTTCTTGGACCTGTTTTCTTACCTATAATAGGGAAAGAAAATGTAGACTAAATGATGTGCAGGCTCTTACAGTTTTGATACCCTGCAACTCTGTGCCACCCCCACCACCCATCCCTTGGCCCATCCCCAAGCTCACCCTCCATCTAGGGAGCCATAGCCCTCAGTCATCTCTCGAACCACTGCAGTGTTCTTCCAGAACAGCAGCTCCACAAAGGCTTTTGGGTTGACTGTGGCCAGTGCAAAGAACTTGCCCAGGATGTACTTGGCAAAAGTCACTAGCTCCTATAGGAGAGGGAGGCTATTATGTGGACTCTGACCCAATGTATACATAAACCTCTAGGTATTTTCTCTGTATCTGTCCCAGCAGCCTCCTCCTGACTCAAGCTCTCTTCTTTCCTTCCCCCATGCAGCCGCCTCAGCCTGCCTGCCCACCTCCTTACCACTTCCTCATCTGCTTAGCCCTTGACAGCTCTAGCATCCTTTATGTCCTAAAGATTGTTTGCTCTCATATCTTTCCAGCCCCCCATTCCTTGGTATCCCCTCACTTTGTAGGCTCCAGCAGCAGGGTCACTAAATAGTCTATTGAAAAGGCAGAAAACTGAGAGCTGAAAAAGTAAGGCTTCCATTCTGAGGTCATGGGCCAGCCGGTGTAGCATCTTGACAATGCAGTGGTTGGTGTGAGCGCTATTCTGCCGGTAGCTCCGCAGCAGCAGCACGTAGGCTCGGACCACCGTTGAGCACGCAAAACTGCACCAAAACAGGGACGGGAGTCAGCATGAGACAGACACCGTGCATCCTCACGGCGGCACAGCCACCACCTTACCACCAACTTAGTTTTCTCAGCTCACACCGTTTCAGGTAGTCCAGAAAATTAAATTCTTTCTCTGACACCTGGACCACTTGCAACTCCTCCTCTTCCTCCTCCTCTTCCTCTTCTTCCTCTGCTCCTCTTTCCTCCGGCCCCTCCTGTCCTGTACACAGAGTGAATATTACCCAGTGCTGGAGGAGAGCTGGAAGGAGACAGAAGTGAAGTAATGGACACTCACGGGGAAGTGGGGCAGAGAGGATCTGTCTCAGTAACTGGATCTCTTCTTCTGGGGAAATGTCTTGAGAACCGAACACATCTCTTTCTGGCCATACCTCCCTGGAGCACAGACAAAAAAAAGGCTGGTTTTTTTTTTTTCTTTTGAGACAAAGTCTCACTTTGTTGCCACCAATAAAGTGCAGTCGCATCATAGCTCACAGCAACCTCAAACTCTTGGGCTCAAGTAATTCTCTTGCCTCAGCCTCCCAAGTAGCTGGGACTAAAGGTGCCACAATACCTGGCTATTTTTTGTTGCAGTTTGCCCGGGCCGGGTTCAAACCCGCCACCCTTGGTATATGGGGCCAGCGCCACCACAGGCACCATCCCTTTTTTTTTTTTTGGAGACAGAGTCTCACTTGGTCACCCTTGACAGAGTGCTATGGGGTCACAGCTCACACCAATCTCAAACTCTTGGACTTAAGCAATTCTCTTGCCTCAGCCTCTCAAGCAGCTGGGACAAGTGCTTGCCACAACACCTAGCTATTTCTTTTGTTGTTGTTGCAGTTGTCATTGTTGTTTAGCAGGCCCCGGCTGTGTTCAAAACCTCCTGCCTCCGTGTATGTGGCTGGTGCCCTAACCACTGAGCTATGGGCGCTGAACCCTGACTTATAATTTGAAGTGGGAGAAGGAATTTGGATTTATTTCACTTGTTAGCCAGAAACAGAATGCAAACTGTTACTTCAGAGATAAGACAAATATTCTAGGAAAAATTTTCCTTGTAAACCATAATGTAATAAAAATCCACTAAGAGATTAGGTGCAGTGGTACACACCTGTAATCCTAGCCCTTTAAGAAGCCAAGGTGGGAGGATCACTTGAAGTCAGGAGTTTGAGACTGGCCTAGGTAATACAGCAAGATTCTGTTTCTAACAAAAATTTAAAAAATTAGCCAGGCATAGGTGGATGCACCTATAGTCCTAGCTTCTTGGGAAACTGAGGCAAGAGGATTGCTTTAGCCCAGATCAGGATTACAGTGTGCTATAATGTCACCTCTCTACTCCACCTTGGATGACAGAGTAAGACCCTGTCTCAAAAGAAACAGAAAAAATGGTGCGGCGCCTGTGGCTCAGTGAGTAGGGCGCCAGCCCCATATACTGAGGGTGGTGGGTTCAAATCCTGCCCTGGCCAAATTGCAACAAAAAAATAGCTGGGCGTTATGGTAGGCACCTGTAGTCCCAGCTGCTTGGGAGGCTGAGGCAAGAGAATCGCCTAAGCCCAGGAGGTGGAGGTTGCTGTAAGCTGTGTGATGCCACGGCACTCTACTGAGGGCGATAAAGTGACACTCTGCCTCTACCAAAAAAAAGAAAGAAAGAAAAAGAACAAAATGCAGGGCTGGACAGGGCAGCTCATGCCTATAATGCCAGCAGGCAGCTGAGCTGGGTGGAATGCTTAAGTGCAGGAGTCTGAGACCAGCCTAAGCAAGATCAAGATTCCATCTCTTCAACTACCTGGATATTGTGGTGGGTGCCTGTAGTCCCAGCTACTTGGGAGGCTGAAAGATTGCTTGAGCCCAAGTGTTTGAGGTTGGTGTCAGCTGTGATACTCCATGGCACTCTACCAAGGGTGAAAGAGCGAGACTCTGCCTCAAACAAAAAAGAACAAAATGCAAACAATAGAAACGTTTGACATCAAGTTGAGGAGAAAATGCTCATATTCACAAAATGGTATTCTAAAGCCATTAGCAATTATAGAAATGTATCTGATAAGAAATGATTACTGGCTTGGCGCCTGTGGTTCAAGCAGCTAAGGCACCAACCACATACACCTGAGCTGGCGGGTTCAAATCCAGCCCGGCCCACCAAACAACAATGATGGCTGCAAACAAACAAACAAACAAAAAAAATAGCCGGGCTTTGTGGTGGGTGCCTGTAGTCCCAGCTACTTCGAAGACAGAGGCAGGAGAATCGTTTGAGCCCAAGAGTTGGAGATTGCTGTGAGCTGTGATGCTACGGCACTCTACCCAGGGCGATAGCTTGAGGCTCTGTCTCAAAAAAAAAAAAATTACCACAACAAATGTATTGAAAATTAAAAAAAATACTATAAATAAGCATGGGTAGTCTGCCTCTGGAAGGACACTCATCAAAATGCTAATGAGGTTGGTAGGGTGCAGTGGCTCATGTCTGTAATCCTAGCACTCTAGGACGCTGAGATGGGGGGATTGCCTGAGCTCAGAAGTTTGAGATCAGCCTAAACAAGAGTGAGACCCCATCTCTACTAAAAAATAGAAAAATGAGCTGGGCATTGTGGCAGGTGCCTGTAGTTCCAGCTACTTGGGAGGCTGAAGCATGAGGACCGCTGGAGTTCAAGAGTTTGAGGTTGGACAGCGCCTATGGTTCATCGAGTAGGGCATGGGCTCCATATACCGAAGGTGGTGGGTTCAAACCCGGCCTCGGCTGAACTGCAAAAACAGAAAAATAGCCGGGTGCTATGGCGGGCGCCTGTGGTCCCAGCTACTTGGGAGGCTGAGGCAAGAGAATTGCCTAAGCCCAGGAGTTGGAGGTTGCTGTGAGCTGTGTGACGCCAGGGCACTCTACCAAAGGCGATAAAGTGAGACTCTGTCTCTACAAAAAAAAAAAAAAAGAGTTTGAGATTACTGTGAGCTATGATGATGCCATGGCATTCTACCCAGTGTGAGACTCTGTCTCAAAAAAAAAAAAGTTAACAGCTGTACAGATGTTGGGGAGGGAAGATGGCTGCCACAGTGGGCAGCCTGGTGGGGAAGGGGCACGATACCAGCCTAACAGCTCTGCAACGCCACCACCTCTATATCAAATGCATCATGGATGTGGCCAGCCAGGTGGCTCTGTACACCTTCGGCCATCGGGCCAACAAGTGGGAGAAGACTGATGTGGAAGGAACCTTGTTTGTTTATACAAGTGTCTATTTATGGAATTTGGTTTTATGATAAGGAAGAATGCCAAAGAATTGCAGAGCTTATGAAAAACCTAATGCAGTATGAGCAGTTGAAAGCCCACCAGGGAGCTGAAGCAGGACTCTGCCCAATGATCCTCAATTCAGGAGAGGGCACAGAAGTAGATATCCTGCAAATGCTCACCAAGGCCAAAGATGAATACACAAAGTGTAAAACTCAAAGCCAAAAAAGCCAAAAAAGATAGCCATCTGTGACATCCCCGATCTCATCAAACCAATTCCGGTGAAACCCAGTGAAAACCAGAAACAGCACATACCTCAGCCCAGCCAGATCTTAGACCCTGAACCCCAGCACTTATCCTGAACCACTCTGTTTAGGAAGCAGACAGAGCTGTGTGTCAGGAAACTGCAGAGCAGCCACTGTCCCTTCAGCAGCAGTAGCAGAAGCAGCAGCAAAAGAAGCTTCCAGTTAGGCAAGAGGTTGTACACCCCCTGTGAAAATCGTAATACCCATTCTTTGTGGGAAGTTTTTTTTTTTTTTGAGACAGAGCCTCAAGCTGTCACCCTGGATAGAGTGCTGTGGCATCACAGCTCACAGCAACCTCCAATTCCTGGGCTCATGTGAGTCTCCTGCCTCCGCCTCCCAAGTAGCTGGGACTACAGGCACCCGCCACAACGCCCGGCCATTTTTTGGTTGCAGCCGTCATTGTTGTTTGGCGGGCCCGGGCTGGATTCGAACCCGCCAGCTCAGGTGTATGTGGCTGGTGCCTCAGCCCGTTAAGCCACAGGCACCAAGCCAACAATATTTTTCAAATCTGATTTTTTTCTCTCTTTCCTGAATGGTGGTACATGAGCGGTCTTCTCTCTGTTTCCTCACAAGCCTGCCCACAGGGTTGGGGGAGGAGGTGGAAGACACATAGCAATAACTATGGCTGCACAGCAGGAAAAGTACAAGGACAATGGACCCTTTATAACCTTAACAAAATATTTTCGTACTGGCTCAGTGCCTGTGGCTCAACGGGCTAAGGCGCCAGCCACTTACACTTGAGTTGGCGGGTTCGAATCCAGCCTGGGCCCACCGAACAACAATGACCTGCTGCAACCAAAAAATGGCTGGGCGTTGTGGCGGGCGCCTGCAGTCCCAGCTACTTGGGAGGCGGAGGCAAGAGACTCGCTTGAGCCCAGGAATTGGAGGTTGCTGTGAGCTGTGATGCCACTGCACTCTATCCAGGGTGACAGCTTGAGGCTCTGCCTCAAAAAAAAAAAAAAATTTTCGTACAGAGTAGTTCTCAAAGTGAGGTCCACAAGCCTAGAGGGTTTCTCTAAAACCCTTTCAAGTGGTCTACTAGGTCAAAACCATTTTCATAATAATCTGAAGATGTTATCTGTCTTTCTCACTGGGTTAACATTTGCACTGACAGTGCAAGAGCCATAATGGGAAGAGCTACTTGGAACCTTACCCAAATCAAGGCAGCATCCCCAAACTCTACTAGTTGTCATTGTACCCTTCACCACCACACACTCACAGCAAAAAAGTGTGCACTTGAGAAGGGCTTTGATGAAGAAAATTATAATTTCACTAAATTCTGACCCTTCAGGGCAGGTATTTTTGTATTCTAAGTGACAAAAGAACACACAGCCCTTCTGCGCACTGAATATACTGGTTCTCTCAAGGAAAAGCTCTTGTGCAAAGGTTAGAACTGTAAGCTGAGACAGCTGCTTTTTTCACAAAACACAATTTTTTAGTTGAAATACTGTAATTATTCAAACTTGGGTATTAAGTAGACATTGTCTCAAAAAAAGCAAAAAACCAAACAGTTGAGCCTGTCACTTCAAGGGAAACAAGTGAAGGTAAAACTTGTATCTGTCCCAATAAACTTGAACAGATTCTCAATTGTACTCTTCTAATCAGAATGGTGGTGATATTAGCAAAGGTGCTTTGATATTGCATAATAAAATGTATCAATATTCGGAAGTGCTGCATCACTCTATTAACCAAATGACCAATATTTTCCAAATGACCAATACACAATGTTCAAAATCATACATGGGAATAATACATTTTAATGTAACAAAGCACAGAAAATACGCCCATTATGTTTTCAGATTCCACATTGTAACTAACCTTTAAAGAAACTACCATTTGTCATTTGTAATTGTAACCTTTAAAGAAACCATCTTCTGTTGATTTGAGGATATTATTAAAGAAGAATATTCACAATTATCGCCTATGGCTCAAAGGAGTAGGGTGCTGGCCCCATATGCTGGAGGTGGAGGTTCAAACCCAGCCTCAGCCAAAAACTGCAAAATAAATAAATAAGTATATAAAACCAAAAAAAAAAAAAAAAAAACACCATTTGTCATTTGTAATTGTAACCTTTAAAGAAACTATCTTCTGTTGATTTGAGGATATTATTAAAGAAGAATATTCAAAATTATCTTAAAAGCCTACGGAATACTCCTGCTATTTCCATCTACCTGTCTGTGTAAAGAGTGACTTTTTTTCCAATTTTCACAAAATGTTATTTATATTAATATATAGTGGATTTATTATTATTTCAAAAGAAAATATTTTTTATATTTCTCAGTTTTCATTTCTAACAGTATACTTGTTTAGATACAACCCATATAAACAAAAACTCTCTGGGGTGCTCTTTTTTTTTTTTTTTTTTTTTTTTGAGGCAGAGCCTCAAGCTGTCACCCTGGATAGAGTGCTATGGCATCACAGCTCACAGTAACCTCCAATTCCTGGGCTCAAGCGAGTCTCTTGCCTCTGCCTCCCAAGTAGCTGGGACTACAGGCGCCTGCCACAACACCTGGCTGTTGGGATGCTCTTTATAAGAGTGTAAAGGGGTCCTGAGATTACAATGTTTGAGAAATATTGCTAGATAATATTCGTTAATAGGTCAGTCTTGGATCAGAAGCACAGAAAGTCACAAAGCTAATTGCTGAATTCCTACAAAGCACAAAGAATGGAGGCTAAAAATAAGAAAAAGAAAGGATCATGATACCAAGGAGCTTAGACTAGCTGGAAGAAACATGGCAATACAAACAAAACACAACACAGGCAATCATAATGCCACACATGCAGTGGGAAAGGTGTGGACTTCAGAGTAGAACCTTGGTTGGTTTGAAAGTGAGTTTGTACTCTTGGGCTAGTTACTGGATCTCTTGGAGCTATAATTTCTCATTCTCATTTGCTTGGAAATAAGAACACAAAGTTTCAAGCACTGTTGCAAGGATGAAATAACAAATATGTACGAGGTGGGGAATGAGGACCATGCTGCTGCCAAATCTCCTCCTCTATCACTACCTGTTACATGAGATCATCTCACACAGGCCAGGCACGGCTAGTGGTGAGTTCTCTACCCACTGAATTCATGAACCTTTGTCCACAATTATGATTGGGAAATGCCTGGCATCACTCCTACTGAATTTTCAAGGAATTAAGAATCATAGCTTATTTTCAAAGTAGTAATATACAACAGTAGAATGAAAAAGTAAATATTCCAGTAGGCCAACATTTTAGTCACAGAAGTAGGAGTTTATAAAACATTAGAAAAGTTCATGAAAGAAAATGTTAGCCAGGCATGATAACATGTTCCTATAGTCCTAGCTATGGGAAGGAGTTTCAGGCTGCAGTGAGCTATGATCATGCCATTGCACTTAAGCCTGTCTCTGATAGAGTGAGACCCCATCTCTAAAAAAAAAATAAAAATAAATTTTAAAAGATCAACAAAGCAAGCGGCACCTGCAGCTCAAAAGAGTAAGGCACTGGCCCCATATACAGGAGGTGGCAGGTTCAAACCCGGCCCAGGCCAAAAACTGCAAAAACAAAACAAAACAAAACAAAAGATCAACAAAGAAAGAAAATGTTAAAAATAATAAGATTATAGAGGGACTATGAAAATACAAGCTAACCAAAAATATAATTATTAAAATTAATTTCCAAAACGTAAGAAGGCAAGAGCTAACGATATTTCTAAAAATAATTTTACCTGGTCTAGATCCAAAGAAGAATAAACAATTTTCCCCTTGTCATCGCCAGAGAACAATTTCATTCCATTGGGGCTCCAAGCCAGAGCTGTAATGCTATTTTTATGAATACCAGCAACGTCAAATCTTCGAAGCTATGAATAAACGATAAAAATACACACAAGGAAAAGAAAAGGATAAATGCTGTGATCTAGGGTTATGTGGACAAGATAATACACAAACGCTACTATTTATGGAAGAGCTACTTTCCCCAATCTTGTGTTCCATGTAGAACTCTCCATGAGGTTCCATCTGTCTATTCACCCTCACAACCCACAGAGAACACACCAAAAGAATATTAAGCAAAATTGAAATTACCCATATGTGCTTTGTGCCAAAAGTCTAACCAGGAATAAAAATGTTACCCAATTAGAAACAGCACAATGTTAAGCTTTTCTAAGCACATATTTTCAAGGCAGATGAGGAATTCTCATTTTAAAATCAATGATGAATTTGCCAAGAAGTCAAAAGTGCTAAAATGATGAGTTCTTACCTGCTTATTTCTACCTGGCAAGGAAGAGACAAGCTGAAACACTGCGACCCTGCCTGAGGCTGTGCCTGCTGCCACAAGGTCATCGAAGCAGCTCAGCAACTTCACCACAGTGATGGGTTCGGTTCTTCCCTGTAAGAGAAAATATTCAAAACATGTGAATCTGTAACCAGGTAGGCTTTTTGAGGGGGAGGACCATTACACATCAGTGAACAGGCAGGTGTTGAAAATGTAAAATAAAATTACATTACCAAAGGAATCAAAAACTTCATCTAGTTATAGCCCACATAGACATTTCTGATTAGAAATGTATACATTTAACAATTAAATTTCTTGGCCAGGCATAGAGGCTCATACCTCTAATCCTAGCACTCTGGGAGGCTGAGGCGGGTGGAATGCTTGAACTCAGGAGTTCAAGATCAGCCTGAGCAAGAGTGAGACCCTATTTCTTTCTTTTTTTTTTTTTTTTTTTTTGAGACAGAGCCTCAAGCTGTCACCCTGGACAGAGTGTCGTGGCATCACAGCTCACAGCAACCTCCAATTCCTGGACTCAAGCGAGTCTCCTGCCTCCACCTCCCAAGTAGCTGGGACTGCAGGCGCCCGCCACAACACCTGGCCATTTTTTGGTTGTAGCCATCATTGTTGTTTGGCAGGCCCAGGCTGGATTCGAACCCGCCAGCTCAGGTGTACGTGGCTGGCGCCTTAGCCCGCTGAGCCACAGGCGCCGAGCCGTGAGACCCTATTTCTACTAAAAACAGAAGACATAGCAGGCGTTATGGCAGATGCGTATGTTCTCAGCTACTCAGGAGGCTAAGGCAAGAGGATCTTGATCCCAGGAGCTTGTGGTTGCTGTGAGCTGTGATGCCACGGCACTCTACCCAGGGTGCAAAGTAAGACTCTATCTCAAAAAAACAAAACAAATAAACAAAAAATTAAATTTTCTTAAAAAACTCTCCTTTACCTTTCTCAAGTCCCCATTCCCCAATTTTTTATTATGTTAAAATACACATAACATAAAATTACCACTTCAACCATTTTTAATTGTATACTTAAGGGGCATTCAATACATTCATAATGTTAAGAAACCATCACCACCCTACATTTCTGGGATTTGTTTAATCTTATAAAATTCAAACTCGGCTGGGCCTGGCAGCTCATGCCTGTAATCCTAGCACTCTGGGAGGGGGAGGGAAGAAGAATGCTTACTCTCAGGAGTTTGAAAACAGCCTGAGCAAGAAAATAGAAAAATGAGCCAGTCATCATGGTGGGTACCTATATGCAGTCCTAGCTACTTGGGGGGCTGAAGTAGGAGGATCACTTGAATCCAGGAGTTCGAGACCAGCCTGAGCCAGATCAAGACCTTGTCTCTAAAAATAGCCAGGTATTGTGGCAGGTGCCTATAGTCCCAGTTACTCAGGAGTCTGAGGCAAGAGAATTATTTTTAGCCCAAGAGTTTGAGGAAGCTGTGAGTTGTGATGCCAGGGCACTCTTCGAGGGTGACAAAGTGAGCCACTGTCTAAAAAAGAAAAAAAAAAAACAACACCAGTTTTTTTTGGTGACATCTTTAAGATTTTCTACATTATGAGATCCTGTCATCTGCAAACATACTCATGCTTCTTCCTTTCCAATTTAGATGCCTTTTATTTCTTTTTCTTACCTAACTGTTCTGGCTGAAACTTTTAGTAATGGATTGAACAGAAATAAAAAAGGAGGCATTTTTTGCATTGTTCTTAGCCTTAAGAGTAAAAATTTTCAGTTTTTCATTATCGAATATGATTGTCCACAGTTTTTCATATATGGCTTTTATTATATTGAGGTTTTCTTCTATCCCTAGTTTTTTTTTTTTTTAATCATAGAAGAGTGTTGAATTCCATCAAATGGTTTTCTGAATCAATTGAGCTGTATGGTTTTTTTTCTTTCCTTCCGTTAAAGTGATGAATTATGTTGACTGATTTTCATATGTTAAATTATCCTCACATTATAGAAATATATTCTACTTTGGTCATGGTATATTATTATTCTTTTAATATACTGCTAATTTTGTTTGCTACTACTTTCTTGATTTTTTACATCAGTGTTCAACATTTTGCATCAATGTTCATGATAGATTTGGTATGTGATTTTCTTTTCTTATATCTCACTTTAGTATCAGTCTAATTCTGGCCTCATAGGATGAGTTAAGAAGTGTTCTCTCCTATTCAACTGTTCGGAAGTTTGAGAAGAAATAGTGTTAGTTGTTCTTTTTTTTTTTTTTTTTTGGTAGAGACAGTCTCACTTTATCGCCCTCAGTAGAGTGCCGTGGCGTCACACAGCTCACAGCAACCTCCAACTCCTGGGCTTAGGTGATTCTCTTGCCTCAGCCTCCCGAGTAGCTGGGACTACAGGTGCCCGCGACGACGCCCGGCTATTTTTCTGTTTTGCAGTTTGGCTGAAGCTGGGTTTGAACCCGCCACCTTTGGTATATGGGGCCGGCACCCTACTCGCTGAGCCACAGCTTTTTTTTAAAAACATTTGGTTGAACCCACTGGTGAAGCCATTATGTCCAGGGCTTTTTTTGTCAGTGTGTTCCCACTTCCCCCTTAGAGATAGGGTCTGTCACCCAAGCTAGAGTGTAGTGATGCAATCATTAGCTTGCTGCAGCCTCAAACTTCTGGGCTCAAGTGTTCCTTCCACCTCAGCTTCCCCAGTACCTAGGATTACAGGTTCATATCATGCTTGGCTAATTTTGGTTTTTTTAAAGATGAGGTCTTGCTGTGTTGCCCAGGCTGGTGTAGAACTCCTGGCCTCAAGTGATCCTCCCACCTCAGCCTCCCAAAGTGCAAGAATTATGGGAGTGAGCCACCACACCCAGCCTCTCATTTTTTTCTTAGTCTACCTGGCTGAAAGTTTGTCAATTTTGTTGATCTTTCCAAAGATCCATTTTTGCTTTCATTGACTTTCTCTATTGTTTTCCAGTCTCATTTTGTTTACCTCTGTTATAATCTTTAATTTCCTTCCTTCTGCTACCTTTGGGTTTAGTTTTTCTTCCTTTTCTAGTTCCTTAAGTTGTAAAGTTAGGTTGAGGTTGCTAATTTGAGAGGTTTTTCTTATTCCTTTATTTTATTTTTTTGAGACAAAAGTCTCAATTTGTTGCCCTTGGTAGAGTGCTGTGGCATCATAGCTGGCAGCAACCTCAAACTCTTCAGCTCAAGTGATTCTCTTGCCTCAGCCTACTGAGTAGCTGGGACTAGAGGTGCCCGCCACAATGCCTGGCTATGTTTTTAGAGATGAGGTTTCACTCTGGCTCAGGCTAGTCTTAAACCAGTGAGCTCAGGCAATCCAACTTCCTAGGCCTCCCAATGCAATTACAGGCGTGAGCCACAGTGCCTGGCCACTTTTCTTATTTTACTTTTTTTGAGAGTCTCACTATGTTGTCCTTGATAGAGTGCCATGGCATCACAGCTCACAGAAACCTTGGGCTTAAGCAATTCTCTTGCCTCAGCCTCCCAAGTAGCTGGGATTACAGGCGCCTGCCACACACCCAGCTATTTTTTTTGTTATTGTAGTTGTCATTGTTGTTCATTCGGCCTGGGCTGGGTTCCAACCTGCCAGCCACAGCACATGTGGCCAGCACCATAACCACTGTGCTAAAGTGGGCTCAGTGCCCACTTTACTTATTCTCTTAATGTATGCATTAAAAGCTATAAATTTCCCCCTCTGCATCAAATTGGTTACATCCCATAAATTTTGGTATATTTTCATTGTCCTTTATCTCTAAGTATTTTCAAATTTCCTTGTGATTTCTTCATTGACTAAAGAGGGTGTTGTTTAATTTACACAAATTTGTGAGTTTTCCAGTTTCCCTTCTGTTATTTTCACTTTATCTTTTAGTTGCAATAAGAAGATACTTTGTGTGATATTTTTAAAAAATCTATTGAAGGGTCAGGCATGGTGGCTCATACCTGTAATCCTAGCACTCTAGGAGGCCAAGGCAGGTGGATTATTTGAGCTCAGGAGTTTGAAACCAGCCTGAGCAACAGTGAGACTCCATCTCTAAAAATAGCTGGGCACTGTGGTGGGCGCCTGTAGTCCCAGCTACTCAGCAGGCTGAGGCAAGAGAATCACTTGAGCCCAAGAGTTTGAGGTTGTTGTGAGCTATGATGCCACGACACTCTACTGAGGGCAACAAAGTCAGATGGTCTCAAAAATAAATAAGTAAAAATAAAAATCTATTGAGACTTAATTTGTGGCCTAACACAAAGGTCCCCAACTTTTTTGACATCAGGGACCAGTTTCAGGGAAGATAGTTTTCCTATGGAAGGTAGGGGGAAGGTCTGATAGGAGGTAGACCTCAGGCAGTGACGTGAAGCAACTGTAAATACAGACACAGCTTTGCTTGCTAGCCTACTGCTTACCTCTTGCTGCGTGGCCCAGTTCCTGATATGCTATGGCCTGGTACCAGAGTACAGCCTAGGAGAGTCTAATATATGGCCTCTCCTGATAAATGGCCCACGTGCATTTTAGAATAATGTGTATTACTGTTGCTGAGCAGAGTGTTCTGTACATAGCTGTTAGAGCTAGTTAACTTATTGTGTTAAGTTTCCTTATTCGTCTTTTGTTTGGCTTTTCTAACCATTATTGAGAGGGAGATACTCAAAGTTTCTAACTTACTGTATTTCTCCCTATAATTCTGTAAATTTTTCTTTATATATTTTGATGGTCTCATTATCAGATACATAAATATTTGTAATTGTACCTTCTTGCTGTACTGAGCCCTTTATTAATACACATGTATATGATGTCCTTCTTTGTTCCTTTTCAAGTTTTTTTAAGTCTATTTTGTATTATTTTAGCATAGCTACCCTGCTTTCTTTCAGTTACTATTTGCATTGAATGTCTTTTTCCATCCTTTCACCTGTAACCTACGTGTGTCTTTGGTTCTAAAGTGAGTGGGTCTCTTTGAGTTCTTACTTGGAACTTGGTGAACTTCCCAGATATTTACGCTCATGTTTTTTATTAAGTTTGGGAATGTTCCAGCCATTATTTCTTCAAATATTCGGTGTCTCTCTCTTCTCCTTTTATTACTCCCATAAAATAGATCTTAGTCTGCTTGGTAAGTCCCACAGGTCCCTCAGGCTCTGTTCAGTTTTCTTCACTATTTTTCTTTCTTTTCCTCAGACTTGATAATTTCAATTGTCCAATCTTCACAATTGCCTTTTTTTTTTTCACTACAATTAGAACATAGTTTATTCTTTAAGTGTAGAGATACGTGATTTAACCCTTACCTGGCATGCCTTAGGTCTTGTTTATGAATTAGTATCTTATTGATGCAAACAGTAGATTCCCTTAGTCTTATGATGTTTATTTTAGTATCAATGCTGGGCAGTTGTGTCCAAACTACAAAAGGGAAGGAACATAATAAGGTGTGTTCGATCTCCCACTTTGTCATGGTCAAGACTCAGAAGGTTTCTATGGGGCCTTCTTGGCTAAGGAAGGAGGCTGTTCAGTTGATTGGGGGTTTAGGATTTTGTTTTCATTTCTAAAATTAAAGTTTCGTTTGGTAATTAAGAGAGCAGGGGAAAGTATAAGGTTTTAATAGTAAGGTACATGGATGCTAAAATTTTATTAAATTTTACCACATTAAAGGCAAGTGGGGAGATGGAGAAAACATTTCCAATTAAGTCTTTGAAGCAATTTGTGTTTTTTCTTTGAAAGGGCTTTATCTCTCCTCTGCCGTTTAAGAGGTGGATCTTTGTGATTCTCTAGATTTATGATCTAATTCTGTACAGTACAGCAGCAGGAATTTGAAAGGTGATGCACAGAATTTTCTTGTTAGGAGCCACACTTCTCACTGGGTGAAATGAACTGCATGCCTCCAAGGACATGCCTAACACAGCTCTAGCTTGTTGCCAAACGTCCTCAGCAGGATTAGCATCTTTGGAAAAACTGTGACAGTGTACTATGAGAAGGAGCTCACTGCTGCATGGCTTCCCATCTAAAAGTGATTTGAAACACTAAGAAACTCTACAGACTTTGCTGGCAAATTCATGACAATGTGCACAGAATGTTTTCTGTCTTTTGACAGTCCCAGCTGCTATATTAACTCTTCTTTAACCGGTCCTTGGAAGAAGTCTTTTTCATCCAAGCCGAAGACTTTCATCCTTTGGTCCACATGATTTAATTTGCAATTGTATAACAGGCATTTATAGGATTCAGGATTGAGATCATTGGCAAATACAGCAGTTTTTTTTGTTACTAGAATGGCAAAGGGCACAACTTCAGCAAAAACATCAAATAGGAGCTCCTCAGGTTTAAGAAGTTCTATGATATGGCTATGTTCTGTAGAGGGACGAAGATTCCAATAGACTTTTTTTTTTTTTTTGATATGGAGTCTCATTTTGTCACCCTCGGTAGAGTGCCATGGCATCATAGCTCACAGCAACCTCTAATTCTTGGGCGCAAGTGATTCTCTTGCCTCAGCCTCCCAAGTAGCTGGGACTACAGGAGTTCACCAAAACCCCTGGCTATTTTTAGAGACAGGGTCTCGTTCTTGCTCAGGCTGGTCTCGAATCCGTGAGTTCAGGTAATCCACTTGCTTTGGCCTCCCAGAGTGCTAGGATTATGGGTGTGAGCCACCAAGCCTGGCTTCCAATAGATTTTTGAAAAATCAAATTCATAGGTATGGTTGTTTTCTTAAACCTTAGTCACCATGCTCTTTTCAGATAATACTTCTAGGGTGGTGCCTGTGGCACAAGGAGTAGGGTGCTGGCCCCATATACTGGTGGTGGTGGGTTCAAACCCAGCCCCGGACAAAAATTGCAAAAAAAAAAAAGATAGTACTTCTATTTGGATATTTAAGTATGTATTGTCAGTATTATTATTTACTGCTGAAGTGATTCCTGGATTTTCATCAATTATAACGTGGTCAATTAAATGCTTGAAAGGTAGCTGATGATCTTGAAGGTTCAAGTGTACGATATGTCCAACTCTGATAAACCCTGAAGTCACATCTTGACCTTCAGGAAGCATGGCTTTCAAGATTTCTTGTGACTTAAAATTATCATAACTTAGTTCTACATTATATTTAGATATCTGTGGTTTGACATTAAGCTATATTAAAATACTGAATTCTGCTTTCTCAAAAGAATTATAACTAAACATTTTATAGGTTAGGAATTCAACATAATTAGTCTGCTTTCTTCATCTTCTGGATCTTCAATCACACATTTTGGGCCTAGGTGCTACAGTGCTGCCCTTTTAAGAGATGGCATCAATTTACTATTTCTTTCTTCACGTTAAGCACTGGAATAGTGACTGTCTTTTTAAAAGCTGTTCTACCCCAGGAAGAAGATAAGTTTCAATTTTAGAATAGTCTTTTGTTCCTGCAATTACCAATATGGATACCTGGGAATTTAATTGAAATTAAGCTGTCTTAAGTGAATACTGCAGAGGATTCTTAAAATAAATGTCCACTGAATAATAAAAAAATAAATAAATAAAAGCTGTTCTATCGGAGACTGTCTCTAAAAAAAAAAAGCTGTTCTATCAAGCTATGTCACGTCCCAAACATCAGAGGGTGGTGAAAACAATTCAGAGTCTCTCTCATTTGTTTCTATTTCTGACATGGTTGAGCATCTTTTTCTTTGACCCAGTAAGGAAATACCAGGTGCTTTCCTAAGCTTTTGTGTCAGCCATGTCCAAGCTAGTAGAACCAAAGATTCTGATTCATTTATGCTACAGCTTGCCGCCTTCAGAAATCTTGAGAATCCAAATGGCCTCCATAAGATCCTCATGCTGTGGTGCTGCTCTGAAAGGAGATGTGGACAGATGGGCCAGCCTTCGATGACATCATCACTGCTAATTCTTCCTTATGCATGCTCAAATCTGCTTCTGAATCCTTCTAGAGAAATTTCATTTGTTATTGTATTTTTTGGTGCAGAATTTCATTTTGGTTTCTTTTTTAGGTTTTCTATCTCTTTATTAATATTTACATTTCGTTCATATACTATTTCCTTGCCTTTCTCCACCAATTTTTCTTTAGTTCTTTGAGCATCTTTAAGATAGCTGTTTTAAAATCTTTGTCCAGGCCAGTCGTGACAGTCGATGCCTATAATCCTAGCACTTTGGGAGCCTGAGGCAGGAGGAAAGCTTGAGGTCAGGAGTTCCTGACCATGCTAGGGAACATAGCAACACCCCATTTCTACAAAAAAATACAGAAATTATCCAGGTATAGTGGTATATGCCTGTAATCCCAGCTACTGGGGAGGCTGAGGCAGAGGGATCACTTGAGCCCAGGATTTGAGGTTGCAAAGGGCTATGACTGCACCACTGTACTCTAGATAGAGCAAAAGAGCAAGACCCTGTTCTCAAAAAAATAAAAACAAATAAACAAACAAACAAAAAAAAAAACCCAAATATTTTATCTAATAGGCCCACCATCTGGTCTTTCTCAGGAACAGTTTCTGCCAATATATTTTTTTCCGTTGAATAGAACATGTCACTGTTTCTTTTTGTGCTTGTGGTTTTTTCATTGAAAACCGAACACTTGAATCAAATAACATGATAAATCAAAATCAGATTCTCCCCTTCCTGAGTTGCTGTTTTCTATTCTTCTTCTTCTTCTTGTTTTTTGAGACCGAGTCCCACTCTGTTGCCCTGGCTAGAGTGCCATGGCTTCAACCTTGCTGACAGTAACTTCAGGTCCTAGATTCAAGGAATCCTCCCACCTCAGCCTCCTGATATGTGGGACTACAGGCATGCCCTGCAACACTTAGCTAATTTTTCCCCCTCCCCTAGTGGAGATGGGGGTCTCACTCTTGCTTAGGCTGGTCTTGAATTCCTGAGTTCAAGGGATCCCTAGCCTCAGACTCCTGGAGTGCTGGGATTACAGGTGTGAGCCACTGAGCCTGCCCCATTCTTTTTTTTTTTTTAAATTATTGCAGGAAATCTATGCCAAAGATTAGCCTGAGGTATAAACTTAAGGTCTTCTCAGGTGTTTTCTGTGCCTGTATTTTTCCTTGAATATGAAGAGTCACTTTCTAACTTTTCTCCTTGAAAGTTAGTTCAATGGGAGGAGGACAGAAAAAATTCTTAACTAGTCTGCTTTTCAATGTCCTGTTCTTTAATGTCTGGCTCCCAAAAGAGGGGAAAAAAGAAAAAGTAATAAAGTAGGAGGAAAGGGACGTTAACATTAGGGGCTGGGCTGGGTGCCCATTGGCCCTGTGCCCTGGAGGTGGCGGGTTCAAACATGGCCAGGGCCTGCTAAACAGAAAAAACAAGAATTGGGGGTCAGTGTGTAGCAACAAGGACCACCCGCCTCTTTGCACATCTGTGATGAGAAATAGTTGTTGGCGAGCAATCAGAGCACAGATCCCAAATATTTGGAGGAAAAGGTGCTTTCTTACTATCCTGGCTTCCACAAGCTGCATGTAAGATGTCCGAGGAGTAAGTGCACAGTTGTTTCCACAGGGCTAGTGAGTGAAAGTGAGTTCCATCATTACCTCACTTGGGAGGATGGGTAGCTGCTACTATGGGTAAAGCCTCAACAGACTCTAAAGTACCAACAGAGTTGTATCAGACAGATTCTGCTAATGCAACTATTGTCCAGGTATAGAGAAAAATTACTGGTACTTCCTAGTCCACCATCTTCCCAGAATCCTTCTTACTTTCTAGGATTTTAAACTTTGAAGTGACAAAAGTAAACAAAATCCCCTCATTTCTTATGAAGGAAATGCTCATCAATAAAGTATGAATATACTGAATTTTTTTTTTTTTTTTTTTTTTTTGTGACAGAGCCTCAAGCTGTGACCCTGGATAGAGTGCCATGGCATAACAGCTCACAGCAACCTCCAATTCCTGGGCTCAAGCGAGTCTCTTGCCTCCGCCTCCCAAGTAGCTGGGACTACAGGCACCCGCCACAACGCCTGGCTATTTTTTGGTTGCAGCCGTCATTGTTGTTTGGCGGGCCCGGGCTGGATTCGAACCTGCCAGCTCAGGTGTACGTGGCTGGCGCCTTAGCCCGTTGAGCCACAGGCGCCGAGCCATATACTGA
>CAUYRH010143423.1:0-22304 GCA_963574655.1 Perodicticus potto | reverse complement strand
GTTAAAAAATCATCATCTCCCCCAAGATCATAAGAACTTTCTCCTAAATATCCTTCTCCACATTTTTGAGTTTTTTGATTTTTGCATTTGGGTTTTTGATTCACCAAAATTTTGTTTCTGTGCAAGGTGTGAAGTAGGGCTCCAGTGTTTTCATTGTCTATACTCATAAGCAATTATTCCAGCCCCATTGACCAAAGCACCTGCTCTTTCCACTCTGAATGACAGAGTAAAGCCAAAGGCAACTCTTTGGCTAGAACCTGAAATGGCTTTCCTCACCTCCTCCCCTAGGAACTTCCTATTCATCCTTCAATACCTCATGGCTCCTAGGAAGGCCTGGGTTTTTTTTGTTTTTTTTTTTTTATTGAATCATAGCTGTGTACATTAGTTCAATCATGGCGTACAGTTTGCGGGCTTCATATACAATCTGAGATATTTTCAACCACCTGTTCAACATAACATTCATGAGATTTTCTCATTTACTTTGTGAAAACATTTTTGTTCTGCATTTAGTAGTTTTCTCCTGACCCTTCAAAGATGCACCTCAAGTGTGATCTCACCCTTTATCTTCTCACCCCCCACCCTTTCCCTCCCCTTCCCTGAACTTGTAATTCTTGTTCCAAAGAACCCTTTTGTGAATCTTGGGTGAATGTTAAGTTCTATTTACCTTACCAAAGGACTCTAAGACCTAGAAAGAAGGTTCACTAAAAGTTGGTTTTACATTTATCAATATTCAAGTTTTTAAAAGTTATATAAAGTAAGACTTTTCTCCACTGTAAGTATTAACAAAGCCAAATAGCTAACCAAACAAAAATAAAAGACTTAATCATATAACAAAACATTTTATAATAGACCTATTGACGAAAAATCTTAATGCATGTTCAATTTGTGGAAATTAAATTTGATTTGTTCATAGGCTTGTATTATAAGGGAATAAATAGTTCACCTTGATTTTTCATTTTTTTCAGTTAGCTTTATTTTTCTCACTTTGTTTATAAAGTGTGGCACAATGCCACGTTCAAAAAGTTCATAATTATATAAACAGGTACTTAAGTACAAATAAAGAAGCAACATATTTTTGAAAATTTTTAATATCTACTTTTGTTAAGCAAAAATTTTTTTTTAATGTAAAAAATCAGGTTTGCTAGCACCTAGCATGAAAATTTCTTTAATTTATAGTGGTGGAAAGTGTCCCAAGCCTCAAAAACACACGAGTCAAGTGACGCCATACTAAATCATCATAACAGAAATGTTGATAAAAAGCAAAGAATATGGTGAGGTTTATTCTAGAGTTTATTCTAGAGTATTTCTCTACTTGGGTAATGGTTAAGTCCTCTTTGAAGGGAAAAGATCCTTAAGAGTCCCACTGTTGACTTAAATTATTTTTATCATGATGTATCTTAAAACATTGGAAAAATTGGTATAAATCCATGTGCCCTCAGCTCTTTTACAACAGTGAAACCAAAATAAATTAAGGTTGACAAAAACCCATAAAATTAAAAGTAACACTACTTTAATAAGAAAGATGAGGTATTTCACTGACACTGAACACTGCTTACAATGTGAATACAGCGCTACCTGCCATAGCCTGTATACCTTTGATCCATATTGGCCAACACTCTTTTATCTTTGAACTACTATGAATTTGGACCACTATTTATAACTTCTTTTGGCTTTCATGCAAGGTGAAATCATTATTCACCTCATAATTACACTCTTTTAGTTCATTAGCCTGCCACAGACAAGTACTGTAGTACTCATGAGGCTACTACCATCCTAAATTGAAATGCATATACAACAACAAGCACTGACATTTTATGGCAGAATTTGGTCACAGGGTAGTTATCTAGTTCACCTAGCATATATTTGCCTTTGACTATTGCCTAAATAATCTCACAAACTTTAACAAGTCTTTACAAAGAATGTGCAGATTTCTAAAAATAAGACCATGAACCTCTAGATTCTTGAGATTCTAGTTTGAGAAAATTGTGCCCTACACTAAGCAAAAGGCTTTATTTCATTTGGGCCTGGAGTCTCCTACCACCTCAGCTTCTCGTTCTCCTCTCGTCATTCTGAATTAGGTAACTATTAGCAAAGTGTGGTTTGCAACGACTGGTAGTACTTTAGGTGATTTTTGGTGACAAAGCAGCAAGAATTTTTGAATTTTGCTATTTATGTGTTTATGTTCAAGTGCATTCAGAAAAGGCATAGGTACAATAATCCTGTGATTTCAAAGATGATATTATAGTTAAGAGTAAAGTCTAGATTTTTAAAGAGCACATCATTTCATAGTCATATTAAAGAGAAGAAATAGAGATGGTACTTGATGGTACTAAAAATAGAGATGGTACTTGAAGGTGGGAAAATCATGGAGATGGTAAAAGTTGAAATTTTCTCCTCTAGCAAAATATATGGTGATAGAATTTTTTCTCTTCTCTTTCTTACTTTGTAATGAGTTATTCAATTATAAAATTTGATCGATCTATCCTTCTGCTTCTTAACCTCCTAAAATGTCTTTACTTTTACCTAGATACACATTGTTGTCAATGAGACTTTGGTCAAAGTGGTTATAGACTGCAAGCAAGCAGGTGAGAAGCCAATAAATGCATCAGCCAATATCACATCAGATGGTGTAGAAGTTCTAGGGAGAATGGTTCGATCAAGAGGACCAAGTGGAAACTCTGCACCAGTAAGTGGGTAGAAAAGCAAGGCTGTGTTCTTATTAGGGGGCTCGGGGAAGTCCTCTTAAAGCCGTTTTCCAGGGGAAAAGCTTAATAAAGGAATTAAAGGGATAGATGGATGGATGGATGGATGGATGGATAGATAAATAGGTAATGACATCTTTATGTGAACTAAAACACGTACATTCAAAGCTCTTGGCAATATGATTCTGCAATGTTATATCTTGGAGGATGCTCTAGGAATTAGGTTATTTTATTTTCTAAATGCATTTGACAATTTAAATAGTAAAATATTTATCGCATGGTTTGTTGAATAAATGGTTTCCTAAAGGGAATTAAAACTGTAAATGAACCTCATTTATATAAGCAAATACAAAGTCATACAAAATTTGTGAATATTATGCACAAGATATTGACATACCCTGTAATTTAGGTTAGATACGGGCATTTTAAAACTAGGATTTTGCCATCCTTAACGTGATGTTTATCCTTTAATTATTAGCAATTAAGTAGAAAATCATTTTAAGATAATATATTTTTTATAAAACAACATGGAATTGAAATCTGGGAGATTTTTAATTGGCAAAGAAATCACATTCCTTTTGCTCATTAACAACAAAAAAAATAATGTATACAAGTTTTTGTTTTACCACCACACATTCACAGCTAATTAGTAGCATTCCCTAACTTGAGTCATTCTATAATTAGTGAGGCTTTTTGTTCTTGTAAACAATTCCAAATATTCTAATCTACATTTCTTTTCTATCTTACAGAATAATTTAAGTGTTTTTAAACTGAAGATCAATTTGTACAAATGAAATCTTAAGTTATGGCAAATGAATGAATAAAATTTAAACTGCCCCATGCTTCCTGAATGAGGAAGGGCATATGTTTAGACCTTGATGGGTAGATAGGAGCTAATTAGTTTCATACCTAGCTTTGAAAGAATCTTTAAAAGGTCTTTTGTTTCTACTTTGCTTTGGAAAACTGCAGATCAGATATTTGGAAAGAGAATATGTAAGCTATGGAAGGCTCTATTGTTCTCAGTTATGATAAGAGACTTTTAAGAATGTTTACATGATATTTAGGAGTTTTTGTGCTGATTAAGAAAATGATGTATCTTCTGTTTACTAGAAGATATATACTCCTGTGATAGCACAGAAAGGAATTTATAAGACTAGAATTGGTGAACTAAGGATATCTAATGCTGATTAAGAAAATGCACTGTCTTCTGTTTAATGTAAGACACTTCTATGTTAGCACAGAAAGAAATTTGTAAGGATATAGAATTAGCAAACTTAGGATACCTCGTGTGAATTAATGGATGTGTAAATGGATGATTGATAGATGAATGAATTGTACTCATTTAAGAAAGAGAGACAACTCTGGATGTATGAGATTCTGCATTCAAATCACTTAGTATTAATATTGTTATTTTATTATTATTTTAGAAATAATGAGTGCAAAATGCCTGGCACTCATTAGACATTCAATGAATAGCAGCTACTATTATTGAAGGAAGTCCATAATACCGTCTTGATTTTCCATCCACCTTTGCTAGACCTCTAGCACTTGTCTAAAACTTGATTATTTATAATTAAACATTATTTTCTTGCTTTTTCATGTATTTGAATTTCATCTCTCTAGATAGAATATAAATTCCCCCAAATAGAAACTATGCCATGGTCTTTGTTTGAAATCACTCCCTCTACCTTACAGTCCCAGTAATCAATAACTATGAACACAGTAAGTTCTTAAGAAACACTTGCAGGAAATTAAGTAGAATTGTTGTGTGTTTGCATGGTATTATGTCTTTTCTTAAAATTTTGTTTTGCTTATATTCCAACAGTGGCATTGACAACAGTCTGATATATATTGTACCTTCTTCTAATTACAATATGTATTTTACAATTATACTTTTATGATAACAATTGTACTTCAAATTACACTGTGTATAATAATTGAACTCCAAATAGATGATGAATTAAGTATCAAAGAATTTGTTTTTGAAAGCAAAAGTGCCTTAGGTTTCAGGCCTATGGATGATAAATCTTTACTTTTGGCCCTGAAAGAAAATGCAATTAAACAGAGCACCCTCTGTGGCAACTTCCAACTCGTAGTAGACAAAGGGGAATTTATAGAAGTCAATAATTAAAGAGTTCTTTGTAAGGCTGGTAGGAAAAAAGTCATAGCTTTTGTTAGAATCTAGACGTCTACAAAGGATTGCTAATAGGTTTTCATTCTGCCCACTTATTGAAGAATTTGATTGCATTGAAATGGATGATAGTAAGTTAGATCTCAAGAATGTGATTGGAAATTCAGACTTGGCTTTTAGCAGGTAGTATTATACTTAATTATCTTGGTACGAGGTAGGAGAAGCCCTAGTCTTCAGTTTTTAATTTAGAAATTACCAATTGCTTACCTAATCTTGATATACATCTGTATTCTGATACCCAGGAAAAGGGAATTCTGTAGACTTCAGATTATTTGGGGAGTAATTATTTTATGGGAGAGATTAGTAGCTTACAGGTCCATATTCCCCACCAAATTCAGCAAAGATTCGATAAATGCCAGATGGTGGAAGATTCTAAAGATTCGATCTTTAAAGAAAATATATTCTTAAACCATAGTTGAGTGGAAGATAGATTAATGGATTTAAACACATAGTAACTACTGCATGTAAGTTACTCACAGTCTCAATAAAATCAACTGGTGTTCAGTAATGCAAGATTTCATAGGCAGTGATAGTTCCTCGTGGGACTAAGCTATAAGCAGTCTTAGCCATCAAAACACATATGGAAAGAAACTTAACAACTGTGTTCCTTCTTTCCAATCTTTTTCTCCCAAGAAGTTTTTTCTACCTTTTCAGATACCTCATGAGATGAATCTGGAAAAGTTTTGAGCTACTGGCTTAAGATCATGTTTCTTAGTGTCTTTCTTCTGCCTTTTCATATCTAATACTTAGCTAATTATCCAACTGGCATTTATTTAGCCCTCTGCTTTTCGAATAAAAGACAAGTAGGAAGTATGCCATGGAGTTATCATTTATTGAGTTAACTCTTTTATGTAGAAACTGATAGTAGACTAGCTGGTAATCCTATATAAATAGGTGTTAAACTACCAAAAAAAAAAATTAATGTACTTTCACATGAATTATCTCTTTGAATCCTTAAAATGATAATGGTGGTTAATATTTATTGGATGCCTACTCTGGGGCAAGGAGTGTAGACTTTTCTTAGATTATCTCTTTTAATCTTCTAATAACCCTAGGAAGAGATACTTACATAGTTCCAACTCTATAGACTTGAGTAAGTTAGGGAGGGGTCCCCTTTCCAAAAGCGTGGAAGTAAGATGAGAGAGTATATATGAATTCCAGAAGATCACTCACCTTCCACTCTTGCATTTTCTTCCATTTGGTCAGACTCTATTTATTTAGAAATAAAGGCAGAGAAGGGAGTCTGGTCTGTACAAGTGACCATGTGCCCTGTCTGTTCCTTGACACTTTCCTAAACACAACCGTTATTTCAATTGTAACCTTGCAAGTAAACTCGATCAAAACTTACCTGCAGAAGTATGTTTATGTCTAAACACTCTTAATTCCTAATAAGTACACAGCTGTTAATTTTCATGTCTTACTTTAATTAGTGCCTTCATAGTTTCCCTTAAATTCAATCAATTGGCTGAGAACAAGTAAAAACATCCCCTTTGATAGCTGACAAGTGGTAAATACTCAATAAGTCATAGTTGTGTGAATTAGTCAATAAAAGTTAGACATCAAATTAAAAACAGAAAGTGGCTTAGGTCCTCAGTGCTCTTTCCATAGTGTCCCTGTCCAATGTAAAGCTCTCTGAATATAAAGTCAGGTACAGCTTGACTTCAAATTGTAAACTTAATACATTATGTTAGAAGAAAATCAAAGAATAAAATCTGGTTCTGAGTGGGAAGTACAGCCAGAAGTCCATTTTAATTCCCATTCACAGATTGTAATGACTCAATTGCTGAGAAATATTTTAATCTTATTTTCATGTTAACATTTGACCCCAAATGACTTGCCTTTTTGTGCTACACCCAAAAATGTCCAATAATGAAAAAATGAGCATTTGTACACGTAATTGGCTAAGTATTTCCTTGGAAGAGATTGTAAAAAGGGAAAGTAGGAGGTTGTTTCATTTCTCCTCACAGATGTATCTTTTATGATGTTCAGTTAGTTACAAAGAAAGAAGTTATGAATGTAAAGAAAGGTTGCTTCTTGCATTAGTTGCCTACAGTATTATTTATTCCAAGCCACACTGTCTTGCCTTTTAAGGCACTCAAATATGAGATCTTTTAACTTCCCATCTCAGTACTGTCGCCTGTAAAATTTATACAAATACGTATGTCATTGCTTTTGAAATAAAAGCCAGAAATTTTTTTGTTTTTCTTTCAATCAATCCCCAGAAATGTGCCTTGGGAAAGAAGTCCTTAAAAAAAAAAAAGACCCAGGAATCTAAACTATTATGAATGCAAAACAATTATGAATAAATTTGTTGTACTCAAAGAAAAAGCTGCTGACATCATCTAATTTGCAAAAGAAAAGTCAGCCCACGTAACATTCCTGAAATGATAGTGTTGGCTTCATTCAGCACTTAGTAGGCATTTAACCCCTTGAATAAATAAACTGAGCTCATAAGATTCCAATAACTCAATAGAACCAAAGTCTAGCCAAAGGTTTGTATGTAAATATTAGACTTATGGATGATTAGGTGGTGAATGTTTATTTGAAAAACTGCAAGAAATTCTGATGCTTACTGGGGCTAGTGAAAAGGCCTTTTTGCTTTAAGTAAGTCTTTCCATTCACGAAAATGTTTTTGCACTGAAGGCATTATTGAGAAATGGAAAATTTCTTAATGGATGAATGATTTACAGACTTAGCTGGATCTACCCAAGACTGTCATAATGAGACCTATTTAATAAATGTCTCCAGACAAAATGATATTGTAAGGTTGGGTTGGGCTATCTGCATTTTAAAGATCTTTAAACTAAAGATCTATCTATTGGTAAATATGTTACAAGAAAATACTGTGCACTGAGGTGTGCAGTTCAAATCTCAACCCGAAGTAAGCTTTCAACATGTAGTTAAATTATTTAAGCTTTTTTCCTGCCATCCTATAGAATGGATGTTGCTATCATCATATCTCATAGTGGTGATCCAAGATTAAATGATGTATGCAAAGTGTTCTCGATAGTGCCTGGCACATAGTAGGTTTCCACAAATGTTGTTTGCCATTGTTGTTACTTGTTAAGATTTTTCTCACTCAAAAACATTAAAAAGATAATATTGTGGAAACAAGCCACTATTATATTTCTGCCCTCAATGCTGTCGCTTTCACTTTGATTCTGCTTTTTTGGCCTTTGTGTTAACCCTATATTTACACCTGCATTTTTAAAAATTCAGTTATGAAAGGACTATGCATAGAACATTATAATAATATTTATTATTAATGATAGCTGTGTTCCAGGTATTGTTTTAAATAGTTTCTCCACACTCCTGTAATCCTGGCACTCTGGGCGGCCTTAAAAGGGTGGATCACTTGAGTTCAGGAGTTTGAGAGCAGCTGGAGCAAGAATGAGACCCCATCTCTACTAAAAAAAAATAGAAAAACTGGCCTGGCATTGTGGCGGGTACTTGTCTCAGCTACTTGGGAGACTGAAAGGATTGATCACTTGAGCCCAGGAGTTTGAGGTTGCTATCAGCTATGATGCCACAGCTCTCGAGCCTGGGTCAACAGAGTAAGACTCTGTCTCAAAAAATAAATACTTTCTCCATACTAACTCATTTAATGTTCACAGCATATGAATAGCTACTAATACTATACTAATTTCACATAAAGAAACTGAGACTCCCAAGACATTAAATAATTTGTTCAAAATAACTTAGTTGGTGGATGTGGTGACTCTCACCTATAATTCCAGTACTTTGGGAAGCCAAGGTGGGAGGATTGCTTGAGGCCAGGGGTTTGAGATCAACATGGACAACATAGTGAGACTCCATCTCTCCAAAAATTAAGAAAACTGAGCTGGGTGTGGTGATGCATGCCTGTAGTCTCAGCTACTTGGGAGGCAGGAGGATCACTTGAGCTCAGGAGTTTGAGGTTGCTGTGAGCTCTCATTGTACCACTGGACTCCAGCCTAGGGTGTTAGAGTGAGACCCTGTCTACACACACACACACACACAAACTGAGCCTGTCAGTAGAGGAGTTGGGAACTATTACTCAGAAATATAGCTTCAGTCTCTGAATCCCTATAATTCTTGAAATATTTGTCACTTGTTATTTATAAAAATCAGCTCCAGTGTACTTTTAAAAATGTTTTAAATTTAACAACATTTTTTTTTGATTGGTTATAATTTCATTGTTTTGTTTCCTAGCACAGACTCAGGTACCAACCACAGCCTTGGGCGGACAGGAGGGAGGGACCTAAAGCCATCTAGATAAAAAGCAGTGAGCCATGCATGTACTTCTGCAAACAGCCCATAGATGAATATAGGATCAAGAAAGTAGGATACTTTGAATCATGAATTTTCTTTCAAAACTCAAGGATTATTTTAATGATCAGTTGGAATGAATGCTTGCAATAAGGCACTGTGATTCTTGACTATAACGACAGAAAGCCTGATTTCATTCTCTTTACTGTCAGAACAGGTGTTTTTCTGATACTGCATACATTTTTTAGTAATGTCTTTCAGTAGTACTATCTACTTGGGCATTCTAGAAGACTCTTAGCAAGAAATGGGTAGCACTCTTTGGGAGAAAAAAAGGCACTAATGGTTTCCAGACTTTGCAGAAAACATCACCTAGCTAAGAAATATTGCAGATTTAAAATGAAAAGATTCTATCCCTCTCCAAGTTCTGTAGTTGATGATACTCTTAATATTTGAAAATAATAGAAAAAGAACATATGAGAAATGATTGGGTCATTTAAGCTAGTGTTAGCCCTTAATGGTATTTCTGTATATTTCAACACATACATTGAGTTCTCACCAGCATCCAAGAGTGGAAAGAGACTGCCTGAGGAGCAAGATTGTCTAAATATTTATGACACCATCAATAGCTTCGATAGAAATAGACTTAGTTCACATTCTCACAACACTGAATGTGAATCTGTAGAGACGCTCGCCATGTTGTATGTGACATTTAGGTGCCTCTTACTCCTTGTAAGTTTTTCCAGGGCAGGAGTATGATTATTTAAATTTTTGTATCCTAAAAGTATACACAGTATGTAGCCTGCATTATTGCAGTGGAGAAAAATTTGCTGAATGTATGCGTAAAAGAATGAAAAATTCAATAAGCCTTCCTGAATGGTTACGATAGGCCACATACTGTGATAGGTGACACAAAGATGAGTGTTTCCCTGTCCCTTGAAGATCTACAGAGGAGAAATAGGAATAATTACATTATGGGGTGGGAGATGTGGTATGAGATGTACAGAGTGTTGAATTTGGGAGTAGCCGAGATGGACTTTACGAGGAAAATCTTAGAGCTAAGCTTACTCTTTAGGTAGAAATAGGAGGGGGAGGTTGTGATAAAAAGGGAGTTTATTTGGTGGAAGGAGTAATTATAGATGAAATCTTAGATCACTGTATGCTTGAGGAATAAAATTATTTTGATATTGTCAGAGTTACTTTTTTATTTACTCACTGTAAGGCGCTATACATGTATTAGTGTCCTATTATGTAACATGTAACATGAAATCATTATAACTATAAAGATAATATATCTATGTATTTTTTATTAAGTGACAATTTTCTTTTTAAATTGTAGTTCCAGTTACAGATGTTTGATATTGTTTGCTCCACATCATGGGCAAATAAAGACAAATGCTGTGAACTTCCAGGCCTGGTAAGAATTGTTCTTTTATCTCTATTGAAATTTAAAAAAATTATATTTAATGTTTTCTGAAAATGAAATGCTATTCCTTAATGTAATTCATTGTGATAATTAAAATTAGGTGAAGAAGGATGAATTCCTGCAATAGGTCAGATTTCATATGTATAGCATATAGTCACATGTGGTGTGAATTACACAGCTCAGGGAGGCGCCATGGTACACATAATCTAGAATATTCCCAAGTTTCATGACTCACAAAGCTGTCGGTGTCTCAACAATTTTTATGGCACCCCTAGGACAAAAAAAAATACCTTACAGTTTCATTCATGAAGTAACCAGATCCAAATATCTTATTAAATATTCACATCCTAATGGCCCAGTAGCTGTGTATGAAAAAAAAATACTCCTAAACTTGAAAGAAAAAATGATGCTTTTATTTTACTTTCAAGTTACCACAATTCCTTACTAATGGGATGTGTGTGCCTACTGGGCCCTGTAACGCTTCTCATATTTTAGAATCAGAATGGGCATTACCATCCGCATTTCTTCCTCCACACTGCTTCTTCCCATGGTACTTGCCTTTCAGCAAAGCAACTCTATTTGCAAATATAGGAAATCATTAATAAAAAGTGTCTAAGTGTCTCTAAAATCTACTGTTGAAACTATGAACTATCTCAAAATAGTCATTCACATGAAGTCAAGTGGGTGCTGGGTATTGCTGTGCTTCTTTTAAATTTTTAAGATACTCACAGGCTTCCTGTGGGTTCCACATAGCACCCCAGGACATCCTGGTTTGCCATTTTGGAACTGTAGTCATAATCTTCATAACCTGTACTTGATGCTCCTGGAAAGCTAAGCATGTTTTTATTATTTAAACTAAGTGGGATTCATGAGGGTATTTCTGTATATAGAAAAACAGAAAAAGAGATTTATAGCTAAGGATTCATAGAGCAAGTAAGCTGGCATGAATGATCCTGTCCTAGCTGGACAGTAATCATGTCATGATAATTAAACCTGGAGGATGGGCATGGGGAAGCCTCTGTGAAGTCTGTGAGGTTTGACCTTCAGACTTTAGACCAGATCACAACATCTACATAGATTTCAAGCACTAGATTCATGGCAGCCTGCATTTGGGAAGGAAATAATTTACTCCTTCTCATCCAAATGAGTTTCTAGTAAACTCTTTTGAGAAATTAAATCAGAGATGCATTAATATTATGCTTAAGTGCTGATAAGATTGGAAATTGGAAGGGGAAACCCTCAGAATCCTTTGCTGTATCAAGCAAAGATGTGATCACCACTTTCCCCAGGAAGGACTGGAGCCCTTCTCTTTGCTTTTCGTTTTCCTTCTCTCACTAAAGTGGCATAAATTCCACAGTGGGAGGACATGGGGGAGACACAGCCAGCAGCACTGGCAAGACTATTGCTGAGTCCCTCGTCACAGGTGGCCCGTCAGCCTTATTTGGGGATCTTTCAGAAGACTTAAGTCTGTACTTCCAGCTGGCCAGATATCTGGCCAAATGTGTTAGCAGGGCGATGAACTGAAATCTTTGATCACTTCTTAGCCTTTTGGCTAAGATCAAATGAACTAAAATCTTCGACTGTTGTCCAAAATTTAGAGAAAAGTATATACCAGTATATATGCAGGCCATTTACTCAACATTTGGGGGCTTTGTGTTATGAAAATTTCAGAGACTCATATTATTTTCAACTTAACAAAGTAACTATTATCTGTGCTCTGTTAAGCTCTAACTTTACTTTCCCCCAAAGCCTTAAAAATGAGGGATCATTTCCTCTTTAACTAAAGGGACTTAAAGACTCTTTGAAGTTTTATTAATATAATTTCTGATTCCTGTGCTGGGTTCATTTTGACTGCTATTCCCCACAGGATATTTACAAATGATTCAATCGCTGTTAGCAGACGCTGTGACTTTCTCTACATCCCAGTAACTCATTCAGATATATTCAGCCTCCCTTTAATAATCTAGCTTGCAATGTCACATGACAATAAAACTCCCCAAGATAGAAGAAAATGTTCTCCTTTTCCAAAGCCTTAGAGCAACACCATATTTTTCTTATTTTCAACCACAGAATGTGACCAGTTTTTGAAATTGTCACAGGGAATTGCTGATGTGTTTAAACATTGTTTATTTTATTTTATTTTTTGTTTTTGTTTTGTTTTAGTATACATGCAGTTGTTTTGATAGAACATTCCAACAAGTTCTCTTTTATCCTTTGAAATAGAAAAAATAATGCAGCCTAAAGAAAATTTAGGCTTTAGTTCACAGAGCACTATTTCTCCAACTGAATTATAGAGAGATCAGAATTTCTTTGCACCCACTTCTGACTTTGTTTCCTCATCTGGGTTTCCAGGCTGATTTTAGCAACATCCTTCAATAATAGTGATTATCAATGACTTACCAGGTGCAAAAGCATTTTCCCTTACAAAAAAAGATTTTGTAATTAGGGATGAATACTCTCTGCCTTTGTAGACTAATATATACTTAAAAATCTAATAATGTCTTAAATTAAAGTGCTTTCTTTGAGTCAATAAGGCCTTTGTATAGATTGCCTTGTTAATGGTTGTGCTATTTTTTTTTTCTTTTTAGAGGGATGATGAGTCCTGCCCAGACCTTCCACATTCCTGCTCCTGTTCTAACACCAATGAAGTGGCTCTGGGACCAGCAGGCCCACCAGTAAGTTTCAACTAGTTTGGCCTTAAATGTTCTTTAGTATTATTAGTAACTGTCACTTAGGTGTCTAATATGTGCTGTCTACTGTACTAAATGGCTGTTATTCACTTAATCCTATGAGTAAACTGAAGCACAGAGACTCAGTTTACTGAATATAAGAATATATTCTTGAGAATATAAGAATATATTCTAGAAAGTTTCTCCTTTATCCCTGCCACCTAAAACATTGTTTTAAGCTCTGGATGTAGAACTCAAAAGATTCTTTGTCCCAAAAAAGCAGGTGTGGAGCAATGGTAGAAACATTAAATTTAAACTGTAAGGGCAGGGCACAGTGGCTCATGCCTGTAAGCCTGGCATCCCAGCAGGCCATTGCTTGAGCTCAGGAGTTGGAGATCAGCCTGAGCAAGAGCGATACCTCATCTTTTCTCAAAAAAAAAAAAAAAAAAAAAAGGCAGGTGTTGTGGCAGGCAACTATAGTCCCAGTTACCCAGGAGGCTAAAGCAGGAGGAGCATCGCTTGAGCCTAGAATTTGAGGCTGCTGTGAGCTAGGCTGAGGCCATGAGCACTCTAGCAGGGGCAGCAGAGTGAGACTCTGTCTCAAAAGAAAGGAAGAAAAGGAAAAAAAAATTTTAATTGTAAGGCTAGGCCAGTTACTGAATCACCATGAACTTCTATTTCCTTGTTTATAAAATAGCCCGCACCTCTTTTACTGATCTAGTGAGGAAAACACAAGATAATATTTAATGCTTTAAGATAGTACTTAATGCTCAAAGTACTTTGTGCATCATAAAACTTTAAATATAAACTGATATCGTTAATCTGCGAACCGAAAACAGATTTATTTTCAACTGTGCTCCACATTTTCCTAGAGGCTCCAGAACAATAAAAAGCAATATCCTGTGGTATGCTATGATTTATCAAAGTGTCACTTATATCAGAATCACCTATGATACTCGTTAAAAATGCAGAATCTCTGACATAGCCATGTGGGAATCAAGGATTATTAGCCCCAATAAGACATGGAAAGGACCAGATGCTTTTCTTTTAGAATATTAGAGGTTTGCTGATTTATGGCCAAAATTTGTTCACTACACATGTGTATGTCCCCGCTGGGCTCAGAGAAAGTCTGTGTGTGTTTTCAGAAATAAACCTTCAAACTTAGTGGAAGGAAACACTTAGGATCTGAGTTCTGAGTATGTTCCCAAAGGTCTATTTGAGTAGGTTTTGGAGGTAGAGCTGACTTGATCTTTGTCACTCACAGATTGTTCTTAGTCCCTTTGTTTTATTTACCAAAGTGAAAAATATATACATTTTTGTGACATTATAAATAAATTCATGTTTAATCGTGATATACAGAAAAGATTGCAAAGCTAATATAATTTAGGGTGGTGAAGCTATCGTGTATAATGCTATAGATTACTGAGATATTTTAAAATCTTCCACTCCATTTGTCAATTTGTCAAATTCTCCTCATCATTCTGCATTATATTATGTATTCTAAGCCTATGTTAAAATGTCCAGAAATTCACAGTATTAATCTTCCCGTTCACTTGCTATGTGAGTCATTGTGGACTGAACCATTTAACTTCAGTCATGCTTTTTTCTTCAAGTCTAATTTGTCCAATGTTCATATAGTTTTAGTATTTGTATTTTGGTATTTGTATTTGTACTTTCCTAGTATATACATTTTTCATGCATTTAGTTGCAACATTTCCATGTCTTTATCTTTTGGATGTTTCTCATTAAATAACGTATGTCTGGATTTTGCTCTTAACCTGTTTTATAATTTTTCTTTATATTAGTTGTTTTATGATAATTGACCTATTTGTATTTATAGCCACAACCTTAAATTTTCCTTTCTAGCTTTTTCTTAATTTCTTCATTTTTGCATTTTTGTTTCATGCGTGTATGGTGTATATACAGAAGGTGCCAAAAAAATTATACACATTTTAAGAAAGAAAAAAATGGTATTAAAATTGTAATACTCTAGATATATTTGACTTCTGCAGTTACAAGAGATACCAAATATAATATACAAGATAATAAATGTTATCAATATATATTGAGTATCAAATTTTTGCCTTTCTTAAAATGTACATACTGCTTTTTGGCATTGTGTGTGTGTGTATCTTGCTTGCTTGGTTGAGATTTTATTTATCTACTTTTGTTTTCATTCTTTTCTTTTCCCTTCTCTAGTTTAAGTGATAATTAAGCTTTTCAAATCTTTCTGGAAATGGTTATAATTTTTTCTTTGTAATACTCTCAAAAACGTTGTTCTTTAAATATATTAAATATAGCTTACATTTTCTATTCGATATTTTCAAACTTTACAATGTATGTGGTTTTGATTTTGCCATTCGTTTTTCTTCTGATTTTACTCTTGGTAACTTGTTTTTACATTTTTTAATGTACACACACACACACACACATATATATATGAAACTTTTTCTCTGGAATAATTTTATGCTTGTGTTTGAACTGTATTCTTTCAGAGAATGTCTGCTCAACTAAGCCCCTGAGTATATGATCAACTACTGAATATACTACTATACTACTATGAATACTACTTTAAAAAGTTGACTGACATTTTGTTTTGATCTTCACAGGCAGTGAAATTCTGTTCCCCAGATTATATGAGAATCAGTTCCTAGATAATATTTCTCATGGGAGATATTATCTCTTGCACCCAGAGCTAAAGTAGAAAGAACATTTGGTTATTCAAATAGATAGTGGCTGCAATTTTTTCTAGCTCATTTAGGAAGTGGCTATTCAAGTTCTTCAGTATTAAAGAATATTTCATATTCAACCTTGCCCTCACCTATGTATGACCTAAATCACATCACAATGCTTTGTGAGAGCTCTGAAGCAGCTCTGTGCAGCAAGCCTCAACCATCTCTTCTAGCCTCCCTGAGGGCAGTCTCAGTGGATAGCAGCAATAGTTTTCATGTGTGTGTGTTTTAATTTCTTCTTTATCCTTGGTAGTTAAGGATTCAGTTCTTAATCACAATAATGTTTATTTTATTTTAGCCAGCATAAGCAAGAATTTATAGCTGGAGGGTTTTCAAGTTTTTTCATCTATAATACTGCTGGAACAAGTCATAAAATACTTATTTATGATTTAAGCATCAAACTTTCTAATAAGAAAAAAGCAGGAGAGAAGGAAAACAGAAGGGCTGAACTCTGATTTTGAGGGAAAAATATATAAAATGAGAAAAAAGTAATTCAAAATTTTAAATATTTCACCATTTTCAAATATTGAAATCTTATATTCTACATAAGGTATAATACACTAATCAAAAAATAGTATCCCAAGCAATATGTGATAAATTCTGTCTGATGTTTGAACATAGCCTTGATTATTTTCTCATTCAAGATTTTACACAGTAGTGTGCTATGCCGGTAAAAACTATAAAAGATTGACAGGAAGGCTTGGGTGAAAGAAGCATATTCTCTTTGCTAGACCAACTGTTTCTTATTAAATGGATGAAGTTTTCATTCACAACTTGTTGAATTCTTATCACATGCTCAGTGATGAGGGTCAAGGATAAGGTGGAAAGTAAGTTAGAAGTATAAAATAGTCCCTGAGTTTTAGACTTGACACCTCTGGCATAAATATCTGTGAGATAAACAATCACATTTGTATAAAACCTTCAGTGAGAAACTAACCATTTAAGATGCACAAACAAAATTAAAGAGTTGTGAAAGACTGGGTGTGTTAACTTGGATGAATTAGGCTGTGAGGAATAGAAAACTTGTCTAACTATTGGAGTGAGTTATTAAAACAATGGCATTATTGTTTGCTCAATGAAAGATGTAGAGGTAGATGGTCCAAAGGCCAACAACGCTGCTGGATGTCTTCATCCAGGAAGGCATCCTGAACTTGGCTGGGCTTCATGACTCACGCCTGTAATCCTAGCACTCTGGGAGGCCAAAGTGGGTGAACTGCTTGAAGTCAAGAGTTCAAGACCAGCCTGAGCAAAGGCAAGACCCTGTCTCTAAAAATATGGAAAAACTAGCCAGGTGTTGTGGTACACACCTATAGTCCCAGCTACTGGGAAGGCTAAGGCAAGAGGATTACTCAAGTCCAAGATTTTCAGGTTGCTGTGAGCTATGGCACCATAGCACTCTACCACGGGCAAAAGAGTGAGACTCTGTCTCAAAAAAAAAAAAAAAAAAAAAGAGGCCCTGAGCTTGCTCCAGCTTCCCATCTTGCTTTCTACAAATTGGCCAACACTGCTCACATGACCATTCCTGATTACAAAGAAAAGCTGGCAAAGCAAATATCCTTTTTTTGGCCTTTATATTATAGTAGCAGGCATGCAAGGGACAGGGGCATCAGAAAAGGCTGTCCTATAGCCAGTCAATAGTGTCTGACTAACTGGAGAAAAATATTTGCCACATATACATGTGTTTATTATGTGTATATACCATTTAAAGGTACAATATTCAAGTCTGGTCATACACCACAGGACAGTGTTTCATTTAACAATGAATCATGTATACAATGGCTGTTCCATAAGATTACAATGAAGCATATATTGACCTCTGATATGTGATCCTTGATGGTGGCATTGCTGATCACACAGGTGAAATGATTGCTATTCAGTAATGGTGCTGGGACTTTGGTTTTCCATATAAAAATAAATATAAATAAACATATAGATACTATCTAGATTTGTGTAAGTATACTCTACGATATTTGCACAATGACAAAATTGCCTAACGATGCATTTCTCAGAATGTATCTCCATTGTTGAATGATGCGTGACAGTGTATGAATAACGTCTGCACATTAAGGAGAAAAAGAAGTGGAAACCAGATAGTCATAGGGAAGATAAAATGCAAATAGACAAAAGTTATGAAAAGATGTGCAATTATGATTTTCAGGGAAACGAAACTTAAAACAAGGGTAACATATGATGTTTTACCACTGAGGTTGGCAAAAATGTAAAGTTTGATGGTAGTGTTGATTAATATTTAGAGAAACAAGGATTCTCAAACTGGACAGGGTATAAATTGGCACAGCTATTTAAAAGTGCAATTTGATAATATGCTTGCATATTTATCCAATTTCACTTATAATTCTACTTGGTATCTTCTGAGAAGTATTAACATGTTTGCTGAAGGGCTATGTAAGGATGTTAATTGGATCATTATTTATACAGCAAAAGCTGGTGGGAAAAAAATCCAACTAATTTTCTAGTAATAGAAGAATGGTTGAAAAAACAATTTTATATTCAAGGTTTAGACAACTATGCAACAGTTAAGAAAAATGAGTTAGATCTACATGTAATACAATGAAAATAGAATCTCTATAACTTATAAAACTCAGAACTGTGTAAAAATATGACATTGCATAAATATACACTTCAAAAAATACAAAATAATATTAAAGGCAGTATTTTATGTAAGCACACATGCACATAAATAAAATGAAATTTCAAAATTGTTTTGTTTTAAATCTGGAAAATGAGTAGCCAACTGATATTGAGGAGGGAATACATTTAAATGATTTTTTTTAAATTGGGAGAATCCTTTAAGATCACTTGATCCAGTATTTTCCCAAGTGACAGAAGTGTTCCATGGATAGCATATAAAATCATTCTCAGTAATCCTGGACATAGCATGAAATAAACTGGAGTCACACAGAGAGTGCATGATTCCACTTTCAGTGATCTTTCACTCCTTCTGCTCAGGAGAAAGATAAAGTCCGTCTGGTGCCCACATGGCCCTGCTGGTTCTTGTTCATCTCCTTTTTTATCAAAGAGAAAACACTCAGTTCATAGACTTCGACAGGAAAAAATCTAGCTAAATTTAATAACATCACTTATAGTATGCTTATTTTTAACATTACTTTATAGTTTTAGCAAGCGATACATTTTTCCATTTACTGTAATGCTATATTTGCTTTTAAAGTAAACCAAAGTGAAATAGTGCATCCATTGAAATATTCAGAGACTAGATGCACAGGTTTAGACACATAAAAACATATACAAAGAATATGTACACATATTTCTTCCATAGATAGATATATATCTATGTAAAGAAAACAGCTATTAAATAATAGTATAGACGGTGACTAACATGGCAAAAATCTTGAGAGGAAATTCAAATGACTGAGGTTTCAGAAACATGAAACTAGTTGACTTTTTTCTATGTAAGTAGAGAACATTAAATGGTTGCTACTTTCATGTGCTTTCTACGATTTAAATCATCTCGAAGCTATGGCATAAACATCCACAATTTTAGCTTTACAATGTATGTTATTCTTTTCATCCATTAGTAACAGTCTTCTATAATCACTAAATAAATAAATCCTATAAGTTTTTCAAGATGGAAAAGGATTTGGCATAGAAAGTCTGTAGAAAGAACTGGAGCCGGGCTGCAGATTTCCAGTTAAGGATTACGAAGAATGTATACCATTGTGATGTGTTGGCCTTGATGTAAAATAATAATGATGTAATTCATATTATCAAGAACAATGAATGAAATATACTGTTTTGAGATTCATCTCTGAGCTAATACTGAACATCTGTTTGCCAGGGTGGTCCAGGACTCCGAGGACCGAAAGGCCAACAGGGTGAGCCGGGTCTAAAGGTAATCTACGTGCTCCTCCCTCTCAAACTAGCCATCACTTTGAAGTTGTACATGACTCAGTTTACCCTTGAAATTTAAAGCTCTTTATATTTTTATGAAAGTTTTGTCTGTTTCCCCTTATTTTTAAAGATTGTGCTTTTTAATCAAAAAAGAATTTTTAATAAGTCAATGAAAAGAAAGGCTTTGGGGTCAGAAACAAGAGTGTCGATGTTCTCAGTGGTTTGGTCTCCAAAGTAGTTTTCTCTCTTTTTCATCCTTTCCTTCCAGGTAATTTCTCAGGTTTTGAACTCTTCTTCCTCCCTTCTCATTGCTGTAATCAGACACGTAGTTCTGTTCCCTATCCCCATGGTCACCAAATGTGGTGGTTTGGGCTGTATACTATAAAAGATCACCATCCAAGAGAGCCAAGCCATGTCAAGGCACAAATTTTTCTGCTTTGCACAAAAGCATCCTATGGGCTGGCTAAAGCCCAGGGACTCATTGAGTTCAGGCCTCACCATCTTCTGTCTGGCTTTTGGCAAATCTTCAAACTAGTCTCCTATCCTCAATGGCTTGACATTCTGATTGATTCTTCCCATCTGCCCCCAAATTAATTTTCTTAAAATCTATAGTGGGCCGTATAAAAAAAACCCCAGAGTTACATGCAGTCGCCTTAAGAACATAACTTCTTTGGCATGGACTTCAGCATCTTTTGTAATTTGACCCCCATCACATTTTCATGGTGTTTCTCCACAAAATCTCCTTGACGTTCTGCTTCGTTGTGCTCTCTTTCTAAGTTTGCACAGCATGTATTCATGGAGAAGAAAATATACAAGACTTTTTACTAAAAAAATTGGAAACCAATAAAACAAGGTAGGGGAAAATATGCAGATATAAAAGAAGTAAATGAAAGAAGGCTAAAGATAATTAATCAGGTACCAGCTAATTCAAAACTCAGACTATAAGATGTTTCCTTTTTTGTTTGTTTTGTTTTGTTTCCTGAGACGGATTTGATGTATCTCATTTGGCTCCATCTCTCATGGTGCTCTAAAAAAGGCCAGTGGTTGGAGGTCTCTTCTCATGGAAGGACGCACTGGGCCTTCCTGAGTTTCATTCAAGGGCAGGGCCCCAGAGCTCCTGCAGATTCTGGCTTCCTTGACCCAATAGTTCCATCAACAAGAGCCCATTTTTTTCTGACATTGTCGTAGCAGTGTGTCCACTGAAGAAAAACAAGGCTTAACAGGGATAGCTCTTTTTTTCTGTTGTTATTTGACAAAATACTTAATGGCTGATGAAGATAAATTAGTTCATAGATGTTTGGTAATCCTATGATTCACCTATTTTCAACAGTTGTCCATTCCCACAGGACTGCCTCTGATACAGTTATTACTGTGGGCTGATTTTGATGAATCGCAGACATAAGCATGTCGTGGTTTGGGGGAAAGTTTTACTTGATGAAGGCTGCTCACATGTGGACAGCGTAGGAACAGAGAAACTATATCTTTGATATGGAAAGACCCCAAACATATTATTTCTTATTTTATCATAACAAATAATAAGAATTTGGAAACACAAAGCAACCTTATTCCTGGTCCCTCCTAGTCATTTCTGTCTCATATTTTACATAATAAAATGGAACTACCTACTTTTGGCCCTATTTTTAATTCCTCAATAATATATTATTCAATCATCATATATTAAAATTCTATCTTATTAAACTATAATAAATACTGAGTAATAGTTATAAATCGCCTCATCTCCTCCATTCTACTTTTAAACATTAGCTCCCTCTCTCTTCCTTTCTCCCACACCACACTTCTTGTAAGAATAGTTATTACTCAGTGTTTCTGCACCTTCACCTCCCCAATAATTCTCAGCTACATGGGATTCCTGTTCCCCTTGAAGTCCTGTGAAATTACTCTCATTAAGTCTCCAATTACTTGTTACCAATTCCATAGGCTTTGAGTTAATTCTTATTTAAAATCCCTGCATAATTTGACCCCCATCTCATTTTCATGGTGTTGCTCCGTGAAATTGAATATTTGGAATTTTTTCCTTTGACCTTTCTGTATTACCACACCTCCTAATTCTTAGGCTTTCTAAAATTTCATATTCTTTCCCAGACGACTTTTCTTCTCCCTCCTACTTGGTTTTCATCCATTTTCTCATTCACCCTACCAACCATTCTCCTTAATAACCTCACCCATAAACATGTTGTCAACTACTCCAACATCCATCCCAGCTCAGACCTTGCCTGACTCCAAACTTCTGGACCATTCCATGTGGCTATTCTCAGGCACATAAATCTTTTTTTTTTTTTTATTAAATCATAGCTGCGTACATTAGTGCAATCAAGGAGTACAACATGCTGGCTTCATATACAATATGAAATGTTTTCATCAAACTGTTTAACATACCCTTCATGGCATTTTCTTAGTTATTGTATGAAGACATTTGTATTCTGCATTTAGTAAGTTTTGCCTGTACCCTTC
>CAUYRH010143420.1:0-24271 GCA_963574655.1 Perodicticus potto | reverse complement strand
CTTTCGATTTATATTTGCATAGCCTTCAAGGGCAAACAACATTCAGAACTTAGGACTTAGGACTTTCCTAAGCATTTCTGGGCACACACATAGCCATACCCATGCACATGGACTCTTGGATTCCCAAGCGTTTGAACTTTTTAAAGAACATTATGGATATCTCAATTTCCAGTGAAGTCTGACCATTTTTTTACTTATGGTCAGTGAAGTCTGACCATATAAAGAAGTAGATTTTCAAAGGACTCTACTTCACTCTTTCTTCTGACATTTTAACTTACCAAAATGATTATATGTTACATAATTGCTTAGGCAAATAGTGAATTTTTTCTTCCTCCCTCCACTAAATGGCAAAGTAACCATAAATGACTATTTCTTATACTCAATTAGGATATATAGTAGATCTTGACATCTAAGCCCTAAGAAGAGGATGATAAAAGGATGATTGGGTATATCAGAGTTTGAAGCAGGAGAATTTCTGTGAATTAATGTGAAAACTACATTCTGATTAGTTTTAAATCTCCTTCATATGCCCACTTATTGCAACTGGCTTATTTAAAACTCAGAATCTATAAGCTCATTTATTACAAGAACTAATTTGCACACATAATGACCCTGCATTTGACGTATGGTTTCTTCATATGTTTCCTTTAAAGAAAATTTCCCATGTGTGAGAAATGCTCTGACTCTAAGAAGATGAATTCTGCAGGCATCAAATGAAGTTACTTATTCATCGTAAATGAGATTTTCTCATTTAAATCCTCATTGTCCTCAGTAACAACTCCATCAGTCTCTTTAGAATGTAACTTTATTCCGTGAGTTAGAAATATATATTTTAGATATGTTTTCTTCTAAAGAACATAATCTGATGTCACCTTAAAGATTATTTAGGCTGAATTGCATTCTGGAAACAAAGTTGTATGTCAGAAGATCACACTGATTAATTTATTTTGACTTGTCACCATTAGATTTATATTGTGATAAGTGACTATGCCGCAGAATTTATGAAGCTGGACTTCATTTCCATAGCAGTAGGTCTTCTTCTTTGTTAAGAGGAATGTAGTTAATGTCTTCTTATGAATAAGTTGGGAGACACTTGAAAATGTGTAGTGAAGTAGGCACACTTGATAGCTTCTACTCTGCGTCGTGTTCATTACTGATAAAAAATGTATTATCTGTATGCTGCTTTCTTGAATGATAAATTGTCTACATTAACTATAGGACTATAATTGCCCTACATATATACCCCATATAGCAAAATAGTAAGTATGGTAATAAATAGACTTCGGGCAACACAGAAGATTACGAGTAAGGGGATCATATATTTTGATTTGCCTGGAGTCATCTCAGTTCTCACCTATTGTCCAATGTAATTATGAATAGGGCCCCCTTTAACTTTCAAAATTATCTCAGTTTAGATCACACAAATTATACTGCCACTCTAGTTAAAAGTAGTCTCTGACACTGGATTGCATGGATCAAAATGTATGCCCCTTTATTTCTGGCTATGTGAAAGAGTAATTTTATTTGTGTATGCTTCAGTTTCCTAATAGATAGAATGGGTATGGTAGTAACATCTGCCTAATAGGATGGCAAAAATCAAATGTCTACTACGTATAAAGCTCTTGGAACATACCTGGCACTCAGCCTGTGCCGTGTATGTAATGTAAACTGTCTGTACCACAGGCAAGAAAAATGGTTTGTAGACTACGTACATTAAAGGATTTCTACTGCCCCATGAGATTAATTTATTCCAAATAATTTTTTTAGAGAGAATACAGATGAGAAAACACCAACCAAGTGCTATAAAATATGAGTGAATTTAATAAGAAAAGGGGGAATGTCCTGTTGAGAGTAGTACTAAGCTATATCTTCCCCTCCAGGATAGAACATTTTACATTAAAAAGTAAAGCAATACACCAATATCCTTGTTACTAATTTACAACTTTTCATCCATGTGGATTTGATGCTATCATAGGCTATTCCAAATCTGCCATAATAATTTTGAAAAACCTTAGAAAATGAATAGTTCTGCTTCTTTACTTGGAAATCTCTGAAGTTAGAGTTGTGCCTTCTGGTCCCTGGAGTACACAATTTGCATTCTACTGATTATAGTAACATGATTGTACTTAAAGCTTCACCTTTTGGGTAAATGTAAATCTCTGTCTATTCCATCCCTTGCAGGGAGCTGTTCATTTCAAAAGAAAATACGAAAACAGTCTTTTACCTAAAATACTTACACTTGGAATAGTTAATATAGGATTTGGAGGAATATCTTCTTGCCTTACCTGATCTTAAGTGAAACAATACCAAATTGTATTTTTTATTATCATGTGTTAGAGAGGTTTTTCCTGACAAATATATTCAGTTCACATTCTAAGACTACAGAAGTGCTTGAAATAAGGCTTCAGTAACTTCTTTCTCTAATACATCAATGCCAGTCAAGAATATGGCAGCAGACAGGAGCAAAACCAACTCTGAATTGCAAACTGACATTATGATTTTGTCCGGTTAGAAGAGGGAATTCACTATTCTCATTCAAGGCATGGCTGATACCCTCATTGAATGAGAGGTGATTTTTAACATAAAGTGCTAGGTAAAGCACTAATTCACTAACTCACTTCAATTAAAAATTCATACATGACATAGGCATTAATGCTAGCTCAAGGGTAACAAAGAGGCAAAATGAAAACAGCTGTAGAGTACTTTGCTCTATATTTCCTTCATTTCTTTCCTTAGTAAGAATCAAATATGGTGCAAAATGTGAAGGTTTATCTTTTGTAATGTTTATGAGTTCAGAGTAAACTAACTATATAAAAATAGTAAAAATGGCTGCAACTGGCCTCACCAGTTGGCGGATGGGATTGGAGTTGATGGGTGTCCTTGCTGGCCAGGCTTTGGACTTTAGGTAAATGATGTCAGAGAGAGCTATATTTCGGTATTTTGTCACCTCCCAGGCTTCAAAGAGCTGAGTTCAACTTTATATTTCACAATGGCAGCAACAGTGACAATAGCCTAGTGTGACAAGCAGTATCTGTGTATTAAAGAGAATTGTGTGATAAAGGTGTCTAGCATACCATTTCTTAAATTAACTGCTTTTTAAAAAGAAGAATGTTACTTTATAAGTGTCAATTGTCTTGTATGACTCCAAAAGCACCCATAGAATGAGTTAAGACAGTGATTTCTTTTATTTAAAGATACTTGCTAGATGTCTTAGAACAGAAATAGACCCAGGCCAAATAGAAGACTTTCTAAAGATGGACAACTTAAGTTTTCTCCTATATAACACAATGGTATATTTACTTTTTTCACCAATGAAACTGGCTACCTGGGCCATTTGTATTATGCCATGCACTAAGATATTTATGGTACTTTGGAGGGGCAGATATAATTGTCAGGGACAGTGATAAAAGAAGGAACATGGAAAAAAATTACTACATTTAGTTTGCTCTATACAATCTGCAGAGACAAGACAAAAGTGGTGGTCTTAGGAAAATAGTTCCTATTTTCTCTTCCAGTTAAAATTATAATCAAATGATTGTAAAACAGTATAGCATTAGGAATAAAAATATGACCCATGGATTTAGGATGTCCAAGTCTACATTCCTATCTCTACCCTTAGAAGTCCTGTGATCTTGGGTAAATTACTTAACCTCTTTGCACCTCAGGTTCCTTACCTATAAACGAGGTTAATTCCAACGACACAGAAGTGCGAACATTTAATCCTAAGTATTACATTAGATAATCCATGTAAACCACTTAGACAAGTATTGGGAGCATTATAAAATCTCAACAAAAATCTTTTATTATGGTGATCAAGCGAGTTATAGATTATGTATAACCAACGTGTTAGTATGTACAGGTAGGCCACAATACCCTAATATTAATGTTCACAATCCCCAACTCCTTATATCAGGAAGGGTGAAATTCTCCAGTAATATCCATGATAGAGACTACTGAGAGGCAGATGATATACCTAACTGTAAAACTATAGCTTTGGAGGTTCTCTCAAGGGTGACGGATGGCTAGTCAGAGCCTGCTGTGGGGTTCTACTGTGTGAAGCCCAAATCCATCACCCCTGCCATCTCTGCCTGCCTTTCCTGGACTCCTAAACTCAGTTTGTTTCTCTAGTTTCCTAGGCTGGAGCATCCATATACTAGCTTTTTCTAAGAGTATTCTGACAGCATAGCTATTGACTCCTAGGGATACACATTTTTTCCTTTATTGCACAGGGTTCTTCTTCCCATAGACCACATGCCAAGGACAAAGTGAATGTCACCCAACTTCATAATATACGTAGAATTTTCACTGTTCCTCAGATAGTTAGGCTGAGCCAATCTGTCTAGCCCACTCCACCACACTTTTATTTTCTGCACTTTGGTTGAAGGGACTCACATGTATTTTCTCACAGCTGGGTTTATTTTCGGCTCTTTCAGTCCATCCGTCTAACCTGTGCATCTCAGAGAAACATTCATGGACGAAGTGGGAATTTCTTCCAATCCATCTCCTAGGACCTCAATGTCTGGTGCAGCGCTCCTTAACATTTCATAATGTTTTAAAGTAACCTGAAGATCCTAGCAGTTAAGGAATTAGTCTGCCGAGAGTACACAGAAAACTTTAAAGGAATTGTTTGACTGTACTTATCTGATGATCTCACCTTTGGCCCAGCCATGATATTTTGTCCTATAGAAGATCATTGCAGCAAAAATGTTGTGCTCAATGAGTTTTCTTAAATAGGTATATCTGCAGGGTTTATGTATTATCCGAAGTGGCTGAAGAGAACTGCTAGGGCCAGTGACCTGAAGGCCGGACAATCACATGTGGACATGTGCTGTTTCCTGGTGCACATGTGCAGTCTACAGAGAGATGGAAGTTAGAGGGGAGCATGCTCTCTAATGGTCATTGGAAGGGAGGACTCAGCTTCCAGAGGGGGACTAGTAAGTGGAAAAAATGATAAGTTCTTGGGAATAGGCAACTGCTGGGAACTGTGAAATAACTCTTTATGTCCCTTTATGTCAGTAGAGACAACTTATGTGCATAAACATGTAATGGTAACACCATATATGTGGAGTCAGGACATGTATGTGTTTCTGTATCACATCTATGAACACATATATATATATGTATATATAGTTCATTAAAGTTAATAACTGTTTAAGCTAGGATATGATACAATGTTAGTTATATTTTTATCTTTTCCCTCCCCAAAATATAATTTATCCATTCCAGTGAGTGTTCCAATTGATAAGCCAGGTATCCTACATAATATATAGGATATATACTACAAACTCATTTCAGTAACGTCAATTGAATGATTGACATTCTTAAGTAACTAAATATATTGTTCATATTAGAATTAAATAAATTTGGGAGACTTGTAAAAAGACTGGAAAATAGAATAATTGAATAATATATATTAAAGTTACTATCCAGCTCTTTCATTTTCCTGAATTAATGTTTATTATTTGTTCTTAGAAGAGCAGAGAGAAAGGATGTTATTATTATTATTAATATTATTGCCATCACCACTTTTTAAGAGTGCAATGAGGCAGCACATGTTATTATTTTCAAAAATACTATTACATGAATTTTATTAACACAAGCAAATCTTGAATTTTCTTGAGATTTTTCTCAAGTATAAATTAATCTTTACAAAATATCTGGCTAAGCATTTGATTCAGACATTAAAATAAGTAAATTATATACATATCCCTATACACACACACACACACACACACACATACACAGAGGGTGCCAAAAATGTATGCACATTTTAAGAAGAGAAAAAAGTATTAAAATTGTAATATTTAATATTTACCAATAACACTTGGTAAATATATATCCCTTTTCCCCCATATCTTATATATTGTACTTTGCATCTCTTATAATTACAGACGTCAAATTAATTTAAGTACTACAATTTTAATATGGTTCTTTCTCTTCTGAAAATGTGTATACATTTGTATGCTTTTTTTGGCACCCTCTGTATATGCTTTGTGTAGGTATACATATATTGTATTTATTAAGATATTTTGACATCTTAAAAATCCTATCTAGGTAGATACTGCTCCTCCCAGTTCTGGGAAATAGCAAGAATCCGCCAGAAGTGTGCCTTTGATATGCAAAATAGCCAATCCAGAGTCACACCTCCTCTATCTGGCCCTTAAACCCTGAGAGGCAATGTTCTTCTCCCTTAATCAACCAAGTGCCAGGAGTCACCTTAAAGCCCCCTGAAATTATTCAAACTAACGGTCCTGAACTTCACTCTGCCCTGCCCTGCCTTTCCCCTGGAAATCCCAACAAAGGATCTTGCCTAAACTTTCCCTCACTCCTGTCTTCTGCCTCCTGACCTCCTGGTCCCCAAGTGGCTCTGTGTGGCATGTTGTGGGTTTTGTCTCTCGGACTGGGAAATATCATAAATTTTGTTTCCCTGAATATTTCCTCTGTCTTTTCTTACAGCTGCACCCGACTGACCATCTCATAAAATAATCAAAACAAGGTTAGAACCAGAATAAATTTAGAGACTATTCAATCCAATCTTCTCACATTTAAATACAAAAACTGGCTGAAGAAAAATAAGACACTTGTTTAAGGTAACTTAGGGGGATTATTTGTATATTTCTCTTTCATTCCAAAAAGGAGTCCACCCATCAAAAGTTAATAAACCAGCCAGAATATTCTGACTCAATGTCATGTGCCACCCACAGATTTTTCTATTTATCTTTACTGCTTCTGGAACTAATCCATTCTAAAAATTAAGACAACTGAAGACTACTTCTAGAAGGACAATATGTAATTATCTCTCAAAAATTAGGCTGGGTATAATTTCTCCTTGATAATAATGACTATTTCTGAACTATGCATCTAGATGTGATCATTTCCTCCTTGATTATACATTATTTCTAGTTTCTATGAGGTTAGTTACCAATGATAATTAAACTGACAGTCATCACTGGGGAGATTGGGGCTTAGTTATTCTGTTATAATATTGCTCACTCCCATTCTCACTATATTTTTATGGATTAATAAATTGAGTGCCTTGGATTTTTCCTTGTATTATTCTATTGAGGTTTAAATGCAACTGTTATGCACATGAATTCAATCAATCAACATTTGTTGTATACATGTTAGCCTCTAATATCAGACTCATCTTTGATACAATCATCTCTCTCTCTCTGTTCCTTTGTTTTTCTTGTTCAGAATCCAAGTACTGCTGAGGTTCCTTTTGGGAAACTCTTTTTGATAATTTTCTTCTCCATTTCTACTATCACTATTGTAGCACAGTCATTTACTTTTTATTATAAGTAGTGTATGTATTCCAGACAAGTTTATCTCATTCCAGATACTATACCAGACTTTCTAAATCTGAATATCCAAGGATTGGACCTAGTGATCTTTTTCTGAAAACATCTTTGGACCATTTTTATTTAATATAGTGTATTTAAGTAAAAACTTTAATTTTTTTTTTTTTTTTGAGACAGAGTCTCACTATATCATCCTGGGTAGATTGCTGTGGTGTCACAGCACACACCAACCAAAAACTCTTGGGCTTAAGTGATTGTCTTGCCTCAGTCTCCCAAGTATCTGGGACTACAGGCGCCTGCCACAAGGCCTGGCTATTTTTTTGTTGCAGTTGTCATTGTAGTTTAGCTGACCAGGGCCAGGTTCAAACCCACCAGCCTCAGTGTATGTGACTGGTGCCATAACAACTGTGCTATGGGCACTGAGCCAAAGCTTAAAATTTTTTAAATAGGGTTTTTTTTAAAAGTACAAATTGGTATTTTTCCCTCTAAGATTGCCCAACGCCTATTTGTTGTTTACTTTGTATCAGAAATAATGGGAAAATGTCTAATGACCATAAACTCTTAGTTATTGTGCTTATTCTTCTCCAGAAAATCTAGAATCCGCCCCCTGCCCCACCACAAATAGATGATGAATTACCAAATGCTTTACTAAAGATTTTTAGATCTTAGTAATGTACTTTTTCATTCAGGATCTTGTCCCACTGCTCTTCATCAGACATGTTTAATACACTCACACTTACTTCACCCATTTCCCTAACCTGTTGTCCCCACTGAAGCTCCTTACCTCTGCTACCCCTCATCTCTTCTCACCTCAGCTGTGTGCATATCTACTTTTTACTACAAAATATAAATTATATTTAATCTTTTAAAGAGAAGAATCATATTTTAAATTTTTTCTTTTCTCTGTATTCTGAGGACGATGTTATGGTTCAGCAAATCCCTTATTAAAGGGTATTGAATATGCTTACGGTCAAAAGTATACAGACAGGTTAAAAATGTGGATTTGACATAACAATTGATAAATTACTTTAAAGTATTTTCAAAATTTCTTAAGTACTGACTTAATTCTTTCTTTTGGCTTGGTACTCAATAAATCCCCTGTTTTGTGCTTATCAATAGACCATTGATGGAATTAGTGATGTTTATATAATGTGATATGTGATTTGCTGTAAAGTATGAACAGTTGCTAAATGAAATCTGAAAAGGTATGTCATCATTCTAATAACAGGAAGGGCAGAAATCCTTTGTTTACTGTTTCTTCTTTCTTTCTTTCTTTCTTTCTTTCTTTCTTTCTTTCTTTCTTTCTTTCTTTCTTTCTTTCAGACAGAGCCTCAAGCTATTGCTCTGGGTAGAGTGCTGTGGCATCACAGCTCATAGCAACCTCCAACTCCTGGGCTTAAGCGATTCTCTTGCCTCAGCCTCTCAAGTAGCTGGGACTATAGGCACCCACCACAATGGCCAGCTATTTTTTGGTTGTAGTTGTCATTGTTGTTTGGTAGGCCCAGGCTGGATTAGAACTCACCAGCTCTGGTGTATGTGGCTGGCACCTTAGCTGCTTGAGCTACAGGTGCCGAGCCGTTTCTTCTTCTTTAATTAGTTGGATAATAAGATATTATTTTAAAATAATGCAAATAGAAATTAAGTTAATTCTCTAATATGAGATAAACTCATGGTAAAATGGCTAAAGAATCTGTGCTGCTAGGAGCTAGTTAGGAGCCTATTCTTTAGGCATATACTCTTACAGAGATCACTTTTATCTGTTCACCTAAAAGCATTCATACTCAGGACATTTTAAAGCTCATGTGGCTTATAACCCCCATTCTCCTTGGAGCCATTGCTTCTCTTTAGTTCCCTAACTTGAAGATTGACCGGGGCTTCTTGGAAGAAACACAGCTAGAAGAGGGCCAAGGAACTGAACTGTTGATGAGGGGCTTATTATGTCTTTGGAGCACAAAGTCAGACTTTGGACTCTAATTATGATCTCAACCAAATTGTAGGGAGTAGGTTTGAGTATCAGCAATATTTGTTTATTTAAGGAACATTGGATATTGTTTCAAGGGAAAAATAATGAACTTCAAGATAAAAATATATGTTGACATACAAAGGATATATAGCTGAAATTTTTGCTTCTAATAATAGCAGACTTGAGAATATAGAACAATCATTCTAATCAGGACAAACTAAAAAGCAATAAAGAGCGAGAGAACATGAGAGAGAGAGGAGGGGGAGAGAGATACAGAGAGCGAGAAAAGGAATTACTAAGCTAAAACCCTGGAGTAAATGAGAATCCAGAGAGGGAGAGGTAAGACTTGCAGAGATCATAGGTTATCGTTTGCCTGAGGGCATTTTACCATTTGGGAAAAAGAGGCTTTGAGCTTTCATTTTGGTGGTTTTAAAAGGACAAAACTTAAAACATGGCATCATCTTAGGTGAAGAGCTTAACTGTTAAACTAAGCCCCCAAAATGCTTATACTTTCATAAGAAAGTCAAACTGGAAGCAAACTTCCCCTTATGTGAACTTGTGGCCAGGAAATTCAATTAGAAAATGGTCTCACACTAGTAAGGAGCCCCTATCACAGAGACTGGCATATAGGCACTACCTAATAAATGTTATGCATTACGAATGTTATTTTTGTAATACATTTCAAACAGCATTATTTGTTAACATTTTATAGTACATAGATTTTTCCAGGTGATTCTTTACGAAGTGATACATCAGGGTTTTTTCAGTTTGCATATCAATACATTACGTTATTGGTGGACATGTTAAGTATGTCCTTGATATACATGTGAAAAGTTCTCTGAAAAGTAAAAACCACCATGAAAATCTTGGTTATGATTTGATATATACCATAAAAAAAGGATATGGAGTAAAAATCAACATGTTCATCATGCAGATGATAATTATAATAATTACTTCTATGTGTCAAGTCCTAAGACTAAGTGCTATAGATGTATTATCTCATTTTCTCAACAACTTTTGACATAGGTATAGCTATAATCTTCATTTGACAGAGAAAGAAACCGAAGCCCAGAGAGTTAACATCTTACGCAAAGAGTTAGTCCACATTAGAGCTAGGAGCTAATCCTTGGCCAACTCTCATGAAAGTTTTACTCTTTACCTTTGATGGACTCTCTAAACCCCACGGAGTCTTCCTAGGAAGTAATGAATCTGGAATTTGATGTCAGCGCTTTCAGTCTCCCAAAAATGCTGCTTATCTAAAGGTTTATGAATGCTCATAATGAGTCTATTTAGATCATACAAAAATAATACACAAAATAATAATAAAAATTAGCAATTAAAAAACTTTAAGTTGTTACATACCTACTTTTCCCTTTCCCTTCTTTTTTTGTTTCTTCAATTACATTTTTGTTCAAAATTTGAATAAGCCCTGCAAAATATGTCAGTATTCTTTTAACAGAATCTGGATATAGTTATAAATTAGATTAAAGCGTATCACAGTAATATTGGAATATTGGAGCAATGCTGCTTCTTTAAGGATGACTGAATTTCTATATAAAAAAATTTGAAAATACTACTGTTTTCAAAGCAGTTTTAAGATTACTGCATAGACTCAGAGAGGAGAGATTAAAATGGACCTCCATCCTATGTTTAGAAAGCTCTACTCTGCATATGGATATAGTTTGGACTCGGTAAGGGTTAGGGAATTAAAACAGAATGAGAGAGTGCATGATGATGCAGGTGTGCAAGAGAGGAAATTTTAATGAAATAAAAAGCCTCAGTTAAGTATTTCAGAGAAAAAGCATGAATGTAGCAAGAGAACAAAAAGGAATCAAGTTGGATGTGTTCTAATATGAAGCACTGCTGAAGCACTTTTCTTGTTATGATTGCCAGCTTTCCTATTCATTAAGTATGTTCTTATTTCTGACAGTGGATGATGGTTCATTATCCTTAAATGGCAGGGATGGCATCAAGTCTGACGCATCCTGGGCAGTGAGAAAGTTGTCTATTCCAAAAAGCGAGTGAGACCCTCCCAGGCTGTTGTGAGTCCATTAGACAACGGGAAAAGCAATACTTTCTGCTCTACTTGGCATCTATTTCGCTTATCCTGAAAGGAAAAATTTCTGCTAAATTATAATCTGACTTGGCCTTTATTTAACATTTGTGGGGAGAAAAATGACAAAAGCTTTAGTGGTAAGCACAATTGATAGATCTGATAACTTTCTTTTTGCAGTTTTTCCCAAGTCATTAGTAAGCGAGAGCCCTTAGGACAAAACACAGGGGTAAAAATTCAAAATGGCAATGATTCATAAAATTTGTTTCTTGTAAAAAGGGCATGGTTTCACAGAGCTCTCATTTTGCGTTCATTTATGCCTACTTAGCAGTCTTTTGGTGAAACATGTTTTTGAAGGCAAATATTCATAGTATCAAGAAGTGTGAGTAAGGCAAAAAAAGAAGAGCAAGCCCTACCTTATCTCTAATCTATTCTCTGCATGAGTTATAGGGGTCTACATTTTGAAAGTAAGAAAGAAAAAAAAGGATAATTAACTGGCATCCTAAATACTTATTCACTGTGAATGTTTTCCTCCAGTTAGGACCTATTATCTGCCTGGCACTGTGCCAAGGACTGAGGTAATAGTGACAAAGAAGACATATGACACCTGGTGTCAGAGAGCCCACACAGGCCTGGGGAGCAACTGTGTAAGCATGCAAGTCACCGTGTAAGATGAGGTTCCAACACAGACATGCATGCGCCCCAACAGTCATTACCAGGGAAGAGGCAATCAGCTGTCCCAGGGGAGACAGCAAAGGGAGGGGAGATTTCAGAATAGACAGGAATCTTCCTGTGATCTCCTGAAGGAGATTTGAATGGCATTTGCCGGACAAGCAAGGTGACGTGGGAAGACATTTGAGCACAAATGAAGAGCTTATGGAGGCAGGTGGAACATCTGGGTTTCAAGGCAAAGTAAGCAGTTTAGTGTGAGAGGAGCATGCGAAGTCAAGGGGAATAGTGGGCAGGGGATGAGAAAAATCACCCAGGATGACTCTGAAGACCTGTCTGGCTTTGAAAAATAGTGGATACACACACACACACACACACACATATACATATGTGTGCATGTGTGTTTATTTTTTTAAAGGGATGTACAAGGGGCAGCTTGAATCAATTAGATTTAGGATATTAGAAAGCTGTTGTATTTTTCCCTATAGAAAGAGAAAAGATATTTTCATGAATTCTCTTGAACACTATTTTATACTCCTGATTTTTCTCAAACTCAGTCTACCCAGTCTTCAGGACTCAGACCCCTAAAACTTTCCTTGATTATCCTACCTTACCTTTCCTTTCTACTATGAACCCTTAATTGTCAGAGGGACTCCTTTGGCACTTCACAATCCTAGGACCTTAAGGCCTCTAGGTTTACAAATCAAGACGGGAAAATCACTCGCTGAGGGTTCTTTATTTTCTTCTTATATTGCTAGTTAACCTTTTATATGTGTACATCTTGTCTCCCCAACTGGGTTATTAACAAATTAAGGGCTGACTTCTAGTTTATCCATTTCTACTTTACCTTCTACAATCTTGACTAATTGCCCAGATAATAGGTTTTCTATGTAAAGTTTGAAAATCGATTAGCAGGGACATTTGCTTTCCAGAATACATTTCCCTTAAAAAAAAAAAATAAATAAAACCTTTTGGCACTCACTTCAAAAAAAAAAGACAACAAAGTAGCACTTATTATGAAATACAAAAGCCACCCACCAAATGTTAGTCTGCCTTTCTGCCTGCAGAAACTCCTTTCTAACATTTAGCGGAAACTATTGTCTTTTGGAAGGGAAAAAAATATATTTATGACACATCAAGCATCTATTACCTAAAAAATTATAGGGCTCCCTCTTGCCTCTGCTATGAAATTCAAGGTCACACACATGACCTCAAGACCATTCATTATCTATCTATAGATTACTGTCAGGTTTAGAATCTCTTGCTTTCATGGACATTAAATTCCATTTGATCTTTCCTACATCTCCTCCAGTTTCCTAACTGCCCAACAGTATTTTGGAGTCTGCTGTGTCGCTAATTCTGATTGAACTCTCGTCCTTCAAAAACTTTGACTCTCCTAATTGTCTGCTGTGTGTCTGTTTTCCTCTGCAGAGATTTCTCTTACATGACACTAGCTCTTCCTCTCAGCCTATATTCCATCATGGATATAAAAATATTTGTGCAATATGTGTTTTGCATATGTAGCTATCTTGTTCACTAGGAGTGAACTCCTTGGAACAAAAGATTATCAAATCCAGAAAAACCACTACATATTAGCATTCAGGGAACGATTTTCTTTGGGTCTTAACTTCCATAATATAGTGTTTGTCTTTATGTCTTGTTAACTGAAGAAAATGATGAGGTTCACAAATTTAGAAAGGAGAGCTTTGTTTCTCATAAAGGTTTGCAGCCTGGATGTAGGTGACCATTCTGACAGGCTGGGAAGCGGAGTCCCAGCCAGAAACCAGAAACATGTGCTTCTAGGGAGGGACACTGGAAACAAGAAGTCATGAATATTTATAAAAAAGCACATGCCACACACACAGGGGACCTCTATGCCCCTTTATGGAGTCCATGTTCAGAAGAAGGCAGCCCTCTGAGGTCAAAAGGTGAAGCAAGGACATGAAACCCCTCTCTGTGCATATGCCACAGACTGATTTAAATCACTCCATGCTTGGTGGTCTCTCATTAGGAAAGAAAGCTGTTCTGGATCATGAGATTGGTTTTTGCTTTTCCCTTAAGGAAAAAGGTCCGATGGCCTTTAGCAAGGGCAGGGGTAGAAGGCATTGCTGACTTCCCATCATGTCATGGCTGGGAACTCAGTTCTAAGATTTCTCTGGGGTCCCTTTGGCCGAGAGGAAATCCGTTCAGTCAGTGGAGGGCTTAGGATTTCATATTAGTTCACAATTTGTTTCCCTAGTTTACCTTGCTCCTTAGAAGTTAATTGAGGTTCCTCCATCCCTGTAGGGACAGACCTGTAATCCACATTCTTTTGTCTCACTAGGTATTAAGATTTCTCCTATTTTCTCTAACATGAACATATGGTGTTTTGATTTTGAACAATTAATCCTCAAGCATAGATGGATGTTAGGAAATAAAAATTAAAATAAAGAATATCTGCAAAAGGAAGTAGATGACATTTCTGCAAAAGGGCTCTGTTTGTTTGCTTACATTAAGCAGACTCTGGGCGTTAGACTGACAGACCTGGACACTGGATATCGCCATTCACTAAGAGCACCCCGTATCTCAGGGCAGACTCAAATCAAACAAGCTCACAGACCAATCAGTAAAACCACAATGCCTATTCATTAATTTATGAGAAAAATGGCTGTTAAGTGGACTAGAATACTAATATCAACATTCCATTCCAGGAAACCATATAATAACTCCTACATGGGAAGCTAAAGTACTACACAAAAATTGCTTGGTGAACATAGGATCAGAACAGGACAAGATTAAGACCTTTAGAGGCAGCAATCATTTTAGCATGCCTTCCAACTTCCCTTATGTTATTCAAAATACAAACAATACAAAACTACAAAATTGTAAAAGGAAGCCCAACAAAATTTGTATCTTTCCCAAGATGAGTAAACTTTCACTGACATATCAAATATCATATTCTTTCAAAACTAATTTTTTTTAATATGGTTTGTTGTTGTCTTAAACACACAATTTGTCTGCTGGGCTCACAACAAATGAATGCCTTTCTCTTTCAAAGCCTTAGAAAAAATGAAACAAAACAAACAAATAAAAATTAGCAAGTAGAGTTGATTCTAGTACTTGGAGTTCTGACTGCAAGGAGCATGGCTATTGTCCTTCTAAAGGAGAGCAAAATCCTTTCAGTTGAATCCTTTTTGGGTAATGCTGCTAATGTTTGCAAAACGACTGTACTCTCTGCTTTCACAGACTGGTTAGTCCCTTTCTGACTGACACATTCTTTCTCTGAGCACGTTAATGCAATCAATCAATTTATAGTCAAGGAAGGCTGATCTGAGAATATCCTGTCTGAGGAAAATTTTCATATCTCTGATCTACTCCCTCATGCATAGATTTCATAATGTAGGGCTCATGCAGAGGGTGGCCAAATGTCTCCCTCTCCCATAACAACCACCAGTGAAAAGATGGGACTATCAACTACATTCCCATGTCACAGGCCAGGCCAAAGACCTGCGTAAGATAACTGTTCCTGTCGAAGGATAGCATGCAGGGTGGGGTCAAATTTATATTAGCCTGGATGACATTACAGGCAACAGCATAAATGATCCCCAGACTGAAAGTAGGGTTTTATGGAGTGTCATAAATAACTAACAAGATACTTATTGAATAAATAAATGAATAAATGTTAAGAAAACACTTTAAAAGTATTTATTGAAATAATACAGTTACATAACTATCATGTTTATGTATTACACAGATAAATTGATAAATTGAAGAAAGGCTATGGACCTCTTTCTTCTGTAAAGTACTTATCAATTACCCAAGGAATAATCATAACTTTATTCCAGAAAAACCTAGCAGACACTACTCTAACCAAGTACAATCATCACTTGAGAGACACAAGGACACCATATTCCTCTCAGTATGATACACCGAAGTGGGGACAACATAACTTTTGTGGTACTCTTTGCCAAAAATGTGCAACTTCAATCTGGTCACAAAAACAAAGACAAATACCAATTCAGGTGCATTCTACAGGATAGCTGGCTTTTAAAAAAAGAATCAAGTTCGTGAAATAAAGAAGACTAAGAAATTGTCAAAGAATAAGGGAGAGCATAAGGAACCACGACACCTAGAGATGATCGGGCACCTTCACGGATCCTGAACCAGGAGAAAATATATGAGAAAGCTGGTGACATTCAAATAAGGTTTGCAGATTATATTTATCTGTGCTTTAATTATACAATGGTTATATATAAAGTCCATATTAGAAATAGGGTGTACATGGGCACCCTTTGTACTATTATTGTAACTATTTTGTAAATCTAAAATTGTTTCCAAGTAACAAAGATGAGTAAAAGAAGTAAAAAAGAAAGAGTTAAGATGAATTTAGTGGATTAACAAGTTATGCATTGTATAACTGAAGTAAATGTCCCTGACTTTGGGGGGAAATATTGTCTGAATGATGTTTAAAATCTGTTACAGATTAACGCCAAAAAGTCATTCCTCCCCACCATGCCATAGTAGCTCTGGAAGCCTCGTCACACACCCATTCCTTCTGGGTTGTCATATACACTTTATATTATTAAAATGTTGTCGTCAAATTGAGATTAAAATGCACATGATTAAAACAAATCAAAGACTAGTGAAGATATATAAAAAATAACAATCTCCTCTCAGCTTCAGTCATTTCTCAGCCTTCATCTCCAATTGTAATCATTTTAACTCTTTTAGAAATTACTACAGATACTCCCTTCTTACCTCTTAATACTATGTCTTTAAGAACATTTATTTTAGGCTCCGCACCTGTGGCTCAAGGTGCTAAGGTGCCAGTCACATACACCAGAGCTGGTGGGTTTGAATACAGCCCGGGCCCGCCAAACAACAGTGACACCTGCAACCAAAAAATAGCCGGGCGTTGGGGCGGGCGCCTGTAGTCCCATCTATTTGGGAGGCGGAGACAGGAGACTCACTTGAGCCCAGGAGTTGGAGGTTGCTCTAAGCTGTGATGCCACAGCACTCTACCCAGGGTGACAGCTTGAGGCTCTGTCTCAAAAAAAAAGTATATTTATTTTAATGATTTTAGAGAAGATCTCTTGGCTTCGGTGATAATTAGATTACTTTTAGCTTTTTCTACCTCATCGTAGATCCCCTCCCATATGTTATAATAAAAGTATAGCCCTGTTTAATTAAATCGGTAAACCAAGATCAGAAATCAATGTTACTATGACGTTATTGTGGGGTTCACTTCAGAGATGAGTTGTGTATCATGCTGTTCTTTTTTTTAATTTTTTTTTACAAGTTTTTGTTTTTCCTAAATTTTTTTTATGCTTTTATATTTTTTACATCTTGTTTTCAGTTGTTTCACTCCCACTCTATTATACCAGGTTATTTGTTGTTGTTATTTTGTTTTGTTTATTCTGGAGGCTTCTGCCCCAGAACTACTAATCTCCCTGGTGACGTTTGCCTGGTTTCACTCTAGACCTGCTGCACAACTCCAGGGCTTCCTTTCCTTATCTTCTTCTTCTTCTTCTCTTTTTTTGTAGAGACAGAGTCTCACTTTATTGCCCTGGGTAGAGTGCCGTGGTGTCACACAGCTCACAGCAACCTCCAACTCCTGGGCTTAGGCGATTCTTTTGCCTCAGCCTCCCGAGTAGCTGGGACTACAGGCGCCCGCCACAGTGCCCGGCTGTTTCTCTGTTTTGCAGTTCAAGGCCAGGTTTGAACCCGTCACCTTCGATGGTATATGGAGCCGGCGCCCTACTCGATGAGCCACAGGCGTGGCCCTTTTACTTATCTTCTTGAGGTCACTGCATCCTTTGACTCCTAAATTTCCTAACACAATAGATGAGTAATGATTTGATTTGGTATAAAATTATAGGCTAAGAATATTCTTTCCTTAGTCCATTGAAGAAATGATCTACTGTGTTCCATCTTGCAGTATTACTGCCAGAAATAACCACCCACCCTCAGCCTCCTCTACCTCCAAGTTTCAGAGTTTTTCCTTTCCTTAAATGTCCTGAAATTTTGCAGTTATGCAAGTGGGTATGTTTACTAATTATGTTTGGCACTTGGTGTCATCATTTAGTCTGAATAAGAATACTTTCTCCATTATTTCTTTGATGTAATTCTCCTCTCTATTTCTCCATTCTCCTTTTCTAGAATTCCTACTCTTAATAGATGTTATTAATTCTTAAAAAGCTTCACTGTGCCTTTTTAAATATTTCCTTCCTAAACTTTTAGGCGATTAAGTTGACTTAATTTTCTGTTCTGATTAATTTATTAGTATGGTGACTATTATTTTTTTTTTTTCAGAAACTCTTGTTTCCTTGCTTATTTTACAAGGCAGCATAATCTCAATTTATGGTTGAAATATCCTCTCGAATCACTCTGCTCTGCACTTTTTTTTATGTCTCTGCATTTTCTTATGATTCTGCATTTTAGTTGTCTGCATTCCTTGAAGTATCTCTCTTTGGGGGGAGGATTTATCTTTCTTTGTATTCATGTTAAATTTTTTTTTTAAGGTATAGGCTTTAATCGAGTATCACAAGATATGTTTTTATGTGTTTATATTTAGGAAAGCGGTAATAAAAAAGAAGCTGACTGGGAAATTTGTGAACTTGTGCACCATTGGCGGGGCTATACCCTTATAGATTTGCCTTAGAGTGAACAAGAAACTATTCATCTTGTAGATCCCTACAATGTTAAACTTGGGAGGTTACTTTTTGCTCTGTGAGTCAATTCTTTTTTTCTGGTGGGGGGGGGACCAAATTTTTTATTTGAAAGAATGATACAAATGAAAGAACTTAAGTGGGTGTTTTGATACAACCTCTAGAAAAAGTAAAGGAAACCCCAACATGTGTGCACTTTTCTGGTGACAGTGAAGTCACCCTGTGACTAGTGGAAAGTTAGCCTAAGGCTTAGTTCTCATTATCACTGTCTCCCGGGGTGTGCTTGTCAAGGAGATAACTCCACCATGCCAGATTTTGAGGCTCCCACCTTATGCAGGTTGGTTATGTGGTCACCCAGTTCTTTGATGTATGTCACCTGCTCATCCAGGTAACATGTCTCAAAGGAGTCACACGGGTGGGGTCATGTTCATCGGTGGCCAGGTTGTGCATTTCCATACGTCCACATGAGTGCTGATCAATTAGTCCCAATTTAGGGACAAGTTTTTTAAAAAATAGTTTTATTTTCTGTGTACCAAGGCTGACACACCATTTTTTCCCCCAAATCACATACATTTTGAAGTGTGACATCATAACTCAAAGTCAAATATTCTGTTTTTAAATTATGTACTTTTTCTGTCATGTAACATTGACACATTCTTCAGTCAGAAATATCAACTCATCCTAGGAGTTCCCTGCCAGTTTCGGTGACCTTCCCGTGGCCCTGTTGGCAATGATTCAGGCTACAGGAGATAACCACACTTTCGGGCAGGCATTAGCTTTAGGGTTTTCAAGTATGTTGGAGCTGAGTCGATCATTCTTATAAATAAGTATAGAATCTGTGGAGAGTCAGTTCATCTGTCTTAAATGCCTGATTAATACTCCAAAGATTCAATTTTTATGAAGCTCTTAGCAATAATTCCCAATTTCTGTTTGTAATCCTAACTTTCAGAGTATCAAATTCGATGATTAGAGAAAAGTTAAACCACCATGGCACAAGTAAGCTCAAGACTTTGTGCCTAAACAAAGTTGTAGGATAACTTTGCCTTTTTTTGGAATTTTTTAAAATTAGGAGCAACTTGCTATGATAAGTTTAAATTGATAATACCACCAGTCATGGGTTGCAATACACAACCATCCACTAAATATTACTTCTCATTCAGGGGAAAGTAAGGAATAGTACTTTTAACATAAAAATAGAACTAGATTTCCTTACAATGATATTTTGCATCGAATTATTAAAATAGAAAAATGATGCTTTCTTATATGAAGGCTGTCAAATAGAAGAAGAGTAATGCATCTCTTACTATAGGGTAGAATAAAATCCAATGGGCTGAGAAGAGTTAGATTTTGGCTTAGATAAGAAAGGCCAGTCAGCTATGAAATGGGCAGAGTTTATCATTGCTATAGCTGTTCCCTAAAAGAAGGCTTAAGAAAGGTCAGGTCTTAGTGTGAAAGGTTTGCTTAGATTCTTTTAATTCTAAGATATTGTTTCCAGTGTTGTTACTTTCACCCCATGTGGCCTTAGTGACCTGGGAACTATTATTTCCCTTCTATCTCCTTGTCTTACATTAATTACTTAGATTAATTACTTACAATAATTACTTGTGGGGAAAAAAATCCTTCATGATAGCATGTTATTGTTAACATTAATAAAATATAAGTGATGTTAATGACTTTATTCAATAAGGTTATCTGCGTTAAAAAAGCAAAGGGGGACGGTTGATGTTCTCACCTTTGTTCCGTGGCCTCCAACTCTTGTTGACTTCTGCTCAATCAGAATGTCTTTTATAATTGAAGATTTTCTTTTCATTCACTCTGCAACCCTCCTTCCAATATCTGTCGACACTTATGAGAAGTAGAAGTATCAGATATGTGGGACTGCAGTTCCTTGGGTCCTCCTGCACACTATTTTAGGGCCTCTCAGTTCAAAAGGACATTTAAAGTTTTGCCAAGGACCTTTTCTCTTTACTAACTTCTCCTTAGTGTAGTGCCGATGGTCTTATCACTTACAGAAATGGGCCTTTGAACTTACTTTATAATCTCAGGTCTTACAATTAAATTTGCAAACTTGACACCATGTGCTTACATTTGTAGTGCAGCACACTACAAACAGTTTGATAAGGTTTCATAATCTTGGTTTGTCAGGGTTTCAGAGCTGTGCTCATGTTGAATTGTGTAGTGGTGTCTTGTTGAGCCGCATTCATTATAATTGTTTTGTGTTTTTCTGTGCTGTCACCAGAATGTCAAGGATTGAATGAGAGCAATGAACAAACATTAAATTTCCTGTTAAACTTGGCAAGAGGGGAGTGAAATCAGGGACATGTTAGTGCAAGTTTATGGAGATAATGCCATGAAGACAATAGCAGTGTACAAATAGATTAAATGTTTCTCTGAGGGGAGAGAAAGTGTCACTGTTGAAGAGAGGTCATGGCAGCTGGTAACAAGCAGAAAAGACAAAAACATTGCAAAAATTTGTGGAATGTGCATCAAAATTACTGGCTGACCATGAGTAGCGCGGCAGTCCAAGTAAACATTAATAGACAAATAGGGAAATCCTAACAGAAAATCTTGGTATGAGAAAGGTCTGTGCAAAAATGGGTTATTGTGTCATAACAATGTACTGGCTCATGCAACACTGTCTGTGAGGGAGTTTTTAGTAAGTAAATGAGTAACTGTATTGGAACACCCTCCCTGCTCACCTAATCTGGCCCTTGATTACTTTTTTCTTTATCTGAAGACAAAGGAAATATTGAAAGGAAGACCTCATGGTGACATTCAAAACAAGAAGGGTAATACGATGCCAGACCCAGAAAAAGGGTTCCAAAATTGCATTGAGGGGTAGACTACATGCTGCTGAAATTGGAACAAAACTTGGGGGGGGAATACTTCAAAGGTGGCCATAGTGGTATGCAGCAATGAGGTATGAGCACTTTTTCTAGGACGGATTCGTGAACTTAGTTGTCAGACCTTCCTACACCTGTTTTGCCTTCCTTTGTCAATTGTTTTACAATGTGAGACATTATTCATGGTGGAGGGTGGCTGTCTGGGTTTCCCTAGTAGCAGGCACTGAGGCAAAGATTTCTAGTGTGGTAGCAATTTAGGAGGGGATCCCAGGAAACACCATTAGGGAAGGGAAATGAAACAGAGCCTGAGATGACATTATTTTCTATCTGCAAAGTTACCCTTGAGGGCAGCTGGAGGTTAATCCCAGTGGGGCACAGTGGGGGTCAGTGGGGAACATGCCTCAGAGGTCTCTCACCTCAGGGGGATGAGGCTAGAACTGTTATCCAACAAACCTCCTCTGTCATTTGTCGTGAGCTGATTCCAAGGACATTAACTCTGACTCTTCTGGCTGGCTCTATTCTGTGGTTCTGCTGCCTCTACTGAGTAAAAAGCCTTCTGGCAGTGTGTCTGAGGTGCTTCCCGTGAGCAGTCTGGGGGCTGTGAGCACCCTGCAGCACTGAATGCTCCTGCCTTGGTGCCTGGCTTCCTGCCCTGGAGATTAATTTAAATCAGAATTAGAAGTCTCATACAGCAAGAACTGATTTGGAATCATGGTGGGATGATACTTTAGAGATAACTCATCTCTATCAAAGAATGGTCTATGAAGCACCAGGTGTAAGAAATGTTGACCGTAGCCTTTAAGAAAAACAAAAAGGGACAGTGTTCAAACATGCCAGGAAATGCATGTTTAAACAAGGTCAAAGGGTTAAGGATTGACACTGTACATTTCCCAAAACAGTTTTTTCCAAATTTATTTGATATGTCCCAAATTAACTTAACCAAAGAACCTACTTTTTTTTCTTTTTTAAATGGCTCATCCCTTTTGGGTTGGTGTTCCATGGAACTCACTTTGAAAATCGATGCTCTGGCTCAGTCTTCTCACGTTAGAGCTAAAGCAGCTGAAGTTCAGAGACCTTGTGCCTGCTCAAGGTGACGCACATGGTTAGTGGCTAAGCTGAGCCCTGAGCTTTTTACCCCATCTCATTGTCTCTCATTTTAGTTCTAGATGTCCCAGGTGATCCTTAGTTAAGGACCCATCTCTGCTCCATGAGTCATGGAAATATCTCCTGCTTCTTGACATGTATTCCAAAGGGCTTCCCAGGGGGTAGTGATTGCCTCTGTATATCAAGGAGCCCTAAGCCATTCAGGGCAGAGAAGTTCATGAAACCCCCCTAGTGAACTTTTGAAGATGCTGAATCAGGAGTGTCTGGGTTTGGTGAAGAGGCTCGGCATGCTTATTGCCAGGTTGTTTGATGTGCGGCATTTTCTTTCATTTTGCTCTAGGAAGAAAGGCAATGATATAAAAGATCTGATGGATGATTTGAACAAATTGAACCTACTGGGGAGGTGGGTATTCCTCTCCTCCAATGCAGATTAAGGGCAGGAACCCACTAGCAGGTCTCTCTGCAGCACAGATTGATCTGATCAGCCCAGCGCCTCAAAGGGCAGACCCGGAGCATCACAGGCACTGTTTGGCTTTTTCTAGAAGGGAATGTACAGCCCAGGGCAGGCTGGGCTTTTCTCAGTGTTTCCTCAGAGGTATAACATACCTTAGAAAGAGATTCCAAGGAACTGACAGGTTTCCCCTCGTTTCTCTCTTCTGTCCTGTTAACAGTAGGGGCTAACGTCTATTTGGGACACTTTCTGGTGGTGGAGATTGTATGCTTTCTTACATAGGAAAACGAGGCTCTGGAAAGCTATTATATTCACCCATTTACCCCTAGGGAAAAGCAGGAGGGTTTCATTCCAGCAATGGAAGCCCAAATAATTTCCACCCACGTCTTCTTCTACCTAGGAGACTGCATTGGTCTGTGCTCATTCAGGTCATTTCCATAATGTGAGGACAATAAATCAAGAGAAAATGAAGCACATTCAGTTGGTAAACTTGGTAGAAATTAATAGTGGGTAATGGTGTGAATGAGTTATCCTTTGTGAGAGAGCCAAACATCTCCTACTCCCACACTTACCCACATTGCCCCTCAGAAAGATGTTGTTCTGTGATCTGCCAGAGGAATGTCATAGTGACTGAATTGTATTCTCCTTTGTGGAGGCAAATCCAACCCTTTTACTTAAAGAGTTCTGTGTATTGTCCTAGGGAATAGCCATAACGGGAGGCTTCTCTTTTTAAATTATTCTTTGAAAATAGCAACCTGCCCCTGCACACATGCTTCAACCTGAACAGGTAGAGTCCATGTTATCAAAATCTGCAGCCATATGTTTGGGGATTGGGGAAATAAGAGGGCAATAAATCAGACGTTCAGACTTGCATGGATAGCTGAACTATGAAACAGTTGGTTTCAGCTGTGTTCCTTAAATGCTCTGGCTGTGCTGGGTGCAGTTTCAATCGCTGAATAGCAGAGAGTGGACAGTGGGGAGAAAGGATGGGTAGGACAGAGAATAAGGTTTGGAGTGTAAATGCGAGCAGAAGCAATGAGGGCTCTTGGAGGAGGGGTAAGATAAACGACAACTTCGAGGTATTCTTTTTTTTTATTTATTTTTTATTTTTATTTTTATTTTTTATTGAATCATAGCTGTGTACAATAATTCAATCATGGGGTACAGTGTACGGGCTTCAGATACAATCAGAGATATTTTCATCAACCTGATTGCGATAACATTCAAGAGACTTTCTCAT
>CAUYRH010143415.1:0-47555 GCA_963574655.1 Perodicticus potto | reverse complement strand
ATTTATGTTTGAAATTCAATAACTTAACTAAATGTATTTTTATTTCACTAGCATTGCATTAACTTTTCCTGGCCTTTGATACCCCTTATTAACTGAAAGTTTCAGTCATTCATTTATTTTAAGTACATTTTCCTCTATTTTATTTCTGATTGTTTACAGTCCTATTCCTTGGTGTTTCAGCAATGCAATCAACGTATGGTGCATGGGCTATAGTGTCCATATCTATTCTCTATCTAATTATTTTAAACTTGTCTATTTTTATTCACTATGACTAAATACAGTGAAACCTCCATAGCTGACCACCTCTCTGAACTGACCACCTCAAGTTCACCTGATTTTCAAAAATTTCTTATGTTGACCACCTCCATATGTTGACTAGTTTGTTACAGAACCTTTGGGCAGTCAATTTACAAAGGTTCTACTATAAAACCTTATCTCTATGATGACTTCTTGATGCTTCTAGTTTATCTATATCATTTGTTTTGTATCATAATTTTCTTTCCTTTTTGCTTACAATACAGGCAGGCAGTCTCTCAGTTACAAACCTCTGAGTTACATACAACTCTCACTTACCCAGGGTGGTTATAACAGTAAGGCTCTGAGTTATAAACTTCTGACTGATATATGACTCACACTTATATGAATAGAGCTTGTTACAGATAATAGGTTAAAGTACCTGCTCTAGATTACATACTAATCCAACTTAAGAACAAGCCTATTTCCTTTATATCCTGGAGACTGACTGTATTTTATTTCTTCTCAATCTGACATTTTATTATGTTATTGTGCTTTCTTGTTTTTACTGAATCCATGTCCTTGTTGGATTATTTAATGGCTATAAAAGCAAAATACCAGCAAACCAGCCTTGCTTCCTTGTGCTGTATATTCTCTCAAATTGATTTATCTGTGTTGTCTTTTAAAATCAATGCCCTCCCCACTTCAATATTTTTATTTTTTATTTTTTGGCTGTAATATAGTTTCATTGCTCTCAAACCATTTTTTCCTCTTCTACTTTTGCTGGAATCTTTTTTTTACTCTAAACTAGTATTAAGTGGTTTTTCCTTGACATCATTCCCACCATATCTGGGATCATTTGTGTCCTCTTGTGAACTGCAAGGCACAGAGGGTTGGTGGTATAGGAAAGGACAGCATAGTCGGGACTGGTTGCAGTCTTTGCTGAGGTCCAGGGTTCACTCCTGTTCCTGAGATCCCACCAAATGTCCTCTATTAGTCTCCATCACACCCAATGTGGCATGAATTTGATTCTCAATTTAACACTATATTCTGGAGCAAGAGAATCAGGGAGCCTTTCTTTCTTCTGCCATGGTCTAAATGTAGTTGTAGAGCATCTACTCAGTGTTTTATCTTGATTTTTTCTCAGACAGATCTACTTGTTCCTTCAGCTCACTAATCCTTAAGCTGGAGAGTGTTCCGAAGTATTCTTTGGATTTCTGTAGCTTTCTATATGCTCAGTGCCACTTCTGGAGTGGGAGTGGGAGCAGTGTTGGAAATCTATTTACTTGGCCATCAGACCTGAATCTTCTGTTATTTCGCCAATCATTACTTTTATAACTATTTTCTCATTTATTTCTGATGCTTGAATTTTGTTGACAGGATTGTTTTTATTTATTTTTGTTTTATGTATTGGAGGAGAAAGATTCTTAAGTACAACCTCATGGTACCAACATTCCTCAGATAAAAGTCATTTTCAACTATATTTGTGAAATATGCACCTCAAGAGATTCGAGCAAAAATACTAATGTGTTAAAATAAGTTTAAAAAGAATAAAAAATAAAGTAAAGTAAATAAGTTTTAACTATTTTTATGTATTTAAATGTTTCCAGTGTTTTGAAACACAGGTTCAATGGCATAGAGTATTAAATATTAAAATTTATCAACATTGAGTGTTCATTTTATACAAACTGCTGGGGCTGGGTAGTATGCCCGACATAAAAGTGACTAAGTATAGACAGGAACATGGAGAGACCCAAATACACTTAAACCACTAATTACTTTCAGTAACAAATCACAGACAAAAAGTAAAGGTGAGCTAAAGAAAGGAGATAGAACATCCAGTTGAGAGAATACCAAAAGCCATAATGGAGAACTTGACATTAATAATGCATTCTAAAGATGGTGAGGGAAAAACGTATGTACATTTAAAGTAAAGAATGTAAAGAGGTGAGCATTAGACACAGAGGTAGAAAAGCATAGAATGTAGCCAGAAAAGAAGAAGCTATATAATAAACAAATAATTTTACACATACAAGAACAGTGAAAAGGCTGAAAGATGTAGTGTGTAGATGAAGGGTAGGTAAATGAATGTCAGTATGCTTTATCTATAAAGATAATAGTCAATAGAAAGCTATGAGTAGTTAATAAGCAAGAACATGATATATGATATATATTAATATATAATATATATTAATCTGACTGCAGGATAGAGGCTGAATTCTGGGACAGTGGAAAAAATGCCACACTAGGTGTCATGAGATTTTGGCTCTCAGCCCTGCTTTGCCGCACTACCTAAGATGTGTGTGATTAAGTGAGTCACTTGACTCCTTTTGGTCTATATAAAATAAAGCTCTATGGAGCTCTATATAAAATAAAGGTGATTAACTTGGCTTCTGAAATTTATTGTAGCTCTCAAATAGAATAGGTCTATATATAATAATGAGAAAAACATGGGAAAGGGTAACTCTTTAGTATGTAGTAGTAATTTTGGCAAAAATAAATAGGAGAATAAATGATGATAATTGGAGTGAGTATGGAAAAAAAATTAGATTCAAGGGAATTTGCAGAAGTGGAAGCAAGAAGTAGAAGAAACAAGGTTATAGGATAATTCCAAGTTTCTGATTTGGGATTATTAGAGTACAGATGACTTTCCAAGATGTGACTGCTTCTGCAAATCAGGCTAAGGAGCTGTTTCTAAGAGCAGGAGCTTTTTATCAACATGGGCTATTGGAAGATTAAGGTAGTTAAGTGTACATATAGCAATAAAAAGTTGGCAGTGAGAAATTCATTTTAATACTACCAGAGAAAAATGTATCAAATGTAAAGCCCAGCTTTATAAAAGTGTTTGTTGAGTTATAGAAGTGGACTATGAACTGAATTGTGTCCCTCCTCAAATTCATATGTAGACATTCTATTGTGATAGTATTTGGATATGGGGCTTTGGGAGGTAATTAGGTTTAGAAGTTATGAGGGTAGGGTCCTTATAGTAGAATTAGTGCCCTTATAAGAACAGACCAGAGAGTGCTCATTTGTTCTCTGATTTTCATTGTCTTTATTTCTTTTTTTATTTTTTGATACATAGACTCACTCTGTCACCCTGAATGTAGTGCCACAGAATCATTGTAGCTCACAGCAATTTCAACTCTTGGGCTTGAGTAATCCTCTTGCCTCAGCCTCCTGACTAGCTAGGACTATGGGCACTCTCCACAAAGCTCAGCTAGTTTTTCTATTTTTAGTAGAGGCAGAATCTCACACTTGCTCAGACTGGTCTCAAACTCCTGAGCTCAAGCAATCCACCAGCATCAGCCTCTCAGAGTGCTAGGATTATAGGTAGGCTACTGTGCCCAGCCTATTCTCTGATTTTCTTTCTTTCTCTCCAACTCTCTCTCTGTCTCTCTTTCTCTTCATCTCTTTCTTCCACCACATAAGAACACAGAAAGATGGCTGCAAGCTAGAAAGAGAGCTCTCACAGGGATCAAATCAGCAGATGACCAGATCACAAGACTTCTCAGCCTCCAAAAGTGTGAGGAATAGGTGAATGCTGTTTAAGCCATCTTTTCATGGTAATTTGTTATAGCAGCCTGAGCAGATTAAAACAACATGAACTGCAATTTGTAAGATAGAGACAGGGAAGAAAGAGAAAATGCAGCATAATGTTAACTCTTAAAGGAGTGCTTATTCATAGTAAAGATGAGCTAGGCAAAACATGAACAGTAGAGAAATGAAAGATGATGACACTAATAACTTGTTCACTCATTCACCAATACTTGCAGAAAATATATTGAAAGATACTGCACTGGTACTTTAGAAAGCTTTCTTAAATCCCATTCTCCAATCTGATGGAGATATGTTGTTTCCATTTTGGTGAATTATGTACAGCCATTAAGGGAGTTGTAGAGTTGGAAATGCCTTGATATTTCCAAGAAGGGAGAAGTTATTTTCAACTGGGATATATACAGGAGTATGATTTCATATAGTAAGTAGCATTTGATCCGGATCTCAAATACAGGTAAGACCTTTCCATGGAGAGAATGCTGTAGGGTAATCACAGATACCAATTATAATGCTAACTATAATTGGTATTAGCTGTGGTCCTGTAGTAGCAAGGATCCTTGCAGGAAATGGGGGGCACAGTCTGATGGAGTTCTAGAAATGGAGTGAAGGAACTCTAGATAGAGGTACTGACAGTTAAGGGCACGGACAACAAAGAGAAGTCTTGCCTAGGAAAGAGTATTCTCAGAGCCACTGAAGGCTGGGGCCTCAGAAAAAGGACATCCTGGCAAAGTACAAGGGCAGTATTGTTTTCAGACACATGCTAGGTTTGGGAGGGACAGATGCATTCCAGATTTGAGTCATTGTGAGGGAAACAGTGAAGAAAAAAAGGAATGGAAGTCCATAATACCATAGGAAGTCATGAGAAGTGTCTGTGAGACAGAAGAAGGAAGGTGGCAATAGAGCAGGTAGTGGTGGGACTGTGCTATGGACAAAGGAGAAGAGAAGGGATCGCAGACCATGAAGTCACGTGCCTATGTGGGGATTTTCAATGTCAGGATAAGAGAAGATCTACTGGGGCAGGACAGGAGGTAGCAGGAGAGTCCTGTGTGTGGGTGGGGAGGAGGATGTCCTAACTGAGAAAGAGGGATATTGGCTGGGCACGGTGGCTCACACCTGTAATCCTAGCACTCTGGTAAGCCGAGGCAGGTGGATTGCTTGAGCTCAGGAGTTTGAGACCAGCCTGAGTAAGAGCGAGACCCCATCTCTACTCAAAATAGAAAAGCTAGCCAGGCATCTTGGCTGGCAATTGTAGTCCTAGTTACTCAGGAAGCTGAGGCAAGAGGATGGCTTGAGCCCAGGAGTTTGAGGTTGCTGTGAGCTACAATGCCACAACATTCTATGTGGGGTGACAGAGTAAGACTCTGTTTCAAAAGAACAACAACAACAAAAAAAAAGTAAAGAAAGAGGGATATTGCTATATCAGAAGATCTGCTGCAATTAGCCAAGACCCACAATAACACTGGCCAAATGAAGGCATTGCTATTTCTTTCTCTTTGAATTGCCTAGGAGGGATAGGCAGGGCTTGCATTATGGGTCAGCTTCATGAGGTCATCCAAGGACCCAAGCTGCTTCCACCTGTTGCTCCTCATGTCTACAGTCCAGCCCCTGCCCCAGTTTCATTCTAGTAGTTGAGAATGCTCAAGTGTTACTGCACATGTGCTTTCAACAAGTCTGCTCTGCCAAGCCCCACTGCTACTTGGAACATCCTAGTACATCCTTCTTGTCCTTACTGGATATACAACAGCTGATAACACTGGCACTGATGGATCCTACATGGCTCTAACAGGCTCTTCCAGTCATTGGCTTTCTGTTTTGTTAAATCTGTGGGGTTCTCTACAGCTAGCTAGGGGAAGGGCTTTTTTCTCTTTTGGTTACATGTTGGTCTAGGGGTTCTAAAGTAAGATAATTTACATTCCACTTAAATAATTCTTGTTAAATTCTTTTTTTTTAGGAAATAACTAAATGAAGTAATTTGCCTTTACATCTAGTTCCTGCTCTCCACTGCCCTGGATATGCAGTGAGGGGGAATTGAGTAGCAAGATACACCTGGGAGATTGCAATCATGCTGTGTTCAGTCACTTCTCACTTACAACTAAATCTTATCACAATGCTCATTCATCCACTCTCTTCCTCCCCCTAAACAAGATCTCTTGTCCTCATCTCACCTCTCTATGTACCTGTTTGTTAGACTTGCCCACCAGTTAGGTGGTACACTCTGATCATTCAGATTTAAAGCGAAGTTTGTGCAGGCATAGCACTGATACCAGGATATAGGTTGATACAGCACTTCAAAAATCATGACCCATGAGAAAGATAACAATGAGTTTGTTCATTGGAAGGCCCCCATACTATTCAATTTAATAAAAATGTCTGAAATAGTGACATTTGCATTATTCAAAATGGCCAACTATTGGGTACAGTATCCTACTTGAGTGTTAGGTCTATTGATTACCAGTTCTATTATGATTCTACAGTGAGTTTGATCTTCATGTTGTAAATGTCAGTGGCTATGAATTTTGAAACTACAAAAATGGAACTTTTATGATACAACCATACCATTCCTTACTATTTACTTAAGGGACTTAAAAACTTATGTCTAAACAGTACCTACATATGATGCTAAAACTTGGAAGCAACCAAGATGTTTTTCACTAGGTGACTGGATAAATAAACTATGGTATAACCAGACAGTGGAAAACTATTCAATGTTATAATACAAAAAAAATGAGATATTAAGCCCTGAAAGACAAGGAGGAAACTTAAACACATACTGCTAGGTGGAAGAAGCCAACTTGGAAAAGCTGCATATTGTATGATCCAACTCTATGACATTCTGGAAAAACCAAACTAGGAAGACAATAAGAAGATCAGTGGCCAGGAAATGGAGAGAGGGAGGGATGAATGGGCAGAGTCAGAGGATTTGTAGGCAAAGAAACTACTCTGTATGATATAGCAATGGTGGATACATGTATCATACGCTGGTCCAGACTCACAGAATGGACAACACAAAAAGTGAACCCTGCTGTAAACTCTGGGCTCAGGATGACAGTGATGTGTCCGTACAAGTTCATTAACTGTACAAACGCACCCCTTTTTAGGGGTTAGGAGATAGGAGATCTCACCATACTTTTGCACAATTTTCCTATGACTCTAAAACTGCTCTAAAAACTAAAGTCTTTTTAAAATGAGGGAAAACAGAGCTGTCATGAAACAAATGTTAATATCCTCTGATCCAAATTCCATTAACAAAAATGCAATCCTAAAATCTACCTTCAAAAATTTCATTTCACTTTTCAAATTTATGAACACCAATATTTTGTCAATAATAAGTTATATGGATGTAGGTAAAAATTTTATAAAAGTTTCCTGAAGAACTTTTAAAAAATAAAAAAAGCTTCATACCCTTCTTTTTTTGAGGATTATAGGAGTACTTTTCCATATGTTCCAAACCTGAGATAGTAAATAAATATCTTTTTAATATCTATTTAAATATATTAAACAATCTGGATGAGTTCCTTAGCATTACGGAAAAGGGGAGATTGACTATAAATATTGGAATGTTCTAATGTATGGCAGCTAGATATAATACATTACTTCATTGTAAACTCCCAAACAACTGTTACACAGACATTATTATTCTCACTTTATATTTTGCATGTGGCACATCAGGATTTGATGTTACAATCATGTTTTGGTTTGGATTCCCTAATTCTCTAGGTATCCAAAGTCTCTGATTGCAGAAAGAAACAGTATTTTAATCTAGTTTATTTGTTCAGAATTAAATGAAAAAAATTAGCAACTAGGCCAGTGCCTCTAAACAGGAGGGGAACTCTGGAGAAGCAGTCCTATGAACAAGGAGTAGTAAGAGGCAATAGAATAGACAGAACTGGGATTGAAGAAGAATCCTCAGGAAGGAAAGCAGCATTACAGATCCAAGGATAGGTAAGAAATGCAGCCATATCCTTAACCAGGACAAGAAGGTTGAAGAAGGATAAGAAAAGGATTGCTGTAGATGTGAAAAGAGAGGAAGGGAAAGAAGGGTGGAAGGAAGGAAGGAAAAGATATGAACATGGACTAGAGTAGGGACTAAATTTGTAGGGATTGGGGAGTGGTGATGATGGCAAGCCATGAGTTGGAGGAAGACGGGGATGGGAATGAAAAAAAAATCATTTACTTATTTATTTCCTTATTTCTTTCTTTATTTATTTTTGTAGAGACAGAGTCTCACTTTATCACCCTCAGTAGAGTGCCGTGACATCACACAGCTCACAGCAATCTCCAATTCTCCTGATTCAGGAGAATCAGGCTGATTGAGCGATTCTCTTCCCTCAGCCTCCTGAGTAGCTGGGACTATAGGCACCCACCACAATGCTGGCTATTTTTTTGTTGCTGCAGTTTGTCAGGGCTGGGTTTGAACCTGCCACACTTGGTATATGGGGCTGGCACCTTACTCACTGAGCCACAGGTGTCATCCATTTTTGTATTTATTTTTTACTTCCGAGTCTCAGCTCCAGCTTACAACTGACCTCCCTCTTATCATTTGGGGTCTTGCTATGGGAAGTTGCATAATTAAAGCAGAAAGTCTAACAAGCTTGCTTCTGTAACTTTGACTTTGAAATATGAGGATGGCTCTGACATTGGAAACCTGATCACTCGCTCAACACCAAGATCAGGGTCCTTTCCACTGTACCATATGACTGCCATGCAGTAGGAACATAAAGTAATAATTATATCCAGTAATTGTTGGGGAGTTCAAACTAATGTTTTCTTTTCTTAGATCCTCTCTCCTGCTCTTCCTCTTGCTCAGTTATGCTTTCTGATTCCCATCTCTGTGCTCTACTTCATTAATGAGAATTGCCCAAACTTGCAGTGTTTCTCAAGCCTGACTGCATATTAGACTCACATGAGCAGGTTTTAGAACTAAAAAGCCTGTCTCCACTCCAGAAAAACTGATGGAAAACCTAGGGGATGGGGAAAGCTCGAGTAATATTATGTTTGCAAGTCTCCTTGGATAATTCTAACGTGCAGTCAGGATTCAGAAATACTGAAGCACACACAGCATCTTTCTGTCTACATTGTTTGAAATAAAACAAAAGATTGGGTATTATTTGCTTAATTCTTAATTCTTTTTATGTAAGCTAGGGTCTTTGTTGTGAGACAATTTGCTACTAACTTACTAACAAAACTATCTTCAAAATGTTTTGAAGATTGGAATTTTCTGCTCTTAGCATGAAGTACAGCATTCTAAATTTAAACAGTTCTGGCTTTTTTTTTTTTTTTTTTTTTGCCAATTCATTGTCATATTCTCTAAGAGAAACAGCACAAAGTACACATTTCCTTAGGGTAGTGCTGGAATACGACTGCCAATGATTTCATTTTATACAACCCAGATATACAACTAGAGTCTGCAAAGAAGAAAAAGAAAACATATTAAATTAACAAGAGCAGCTTTCATATACTGAACCTTTAAAATAATTTTAGATTACAAAAGGTCATTGTTATATCTGGAGTGTAACTAGCAAAAAGACACAGGATTCTGAAAAGTGCTATAGCACTAGAACATGATGTGATTAAAAAGAAAACTTGCAAAGAATTCCTTGTTTCTAGAAATATGAGATCTTGTTAAGAATAAAAATTAACTTTAGGAGGGAAGCTAATTTTTAGGACTTTCTGTCTTATAACTAAAGTATTTGTTAATTAAACAAATGTGAAAAGGATAGGAAATGTCAGAATTTGATGGCACAAGCCAAGGATATTTGCTTGGATACAAGCTCATTTCCTCTTCCCCCTGGATGTCATACTGTAGGGATTGCTGAGGAGGTACGTGTGTGATGATGTGTGCATCTGGTAAAATGATGTCTGTGTGACCTTCTGTATTTTCAACCTGCATGTAGCTTGTAGATTGCCTTCAGTGTTGACCATCCTCTGTCTAGCATTTGCAAGAAATTTCTATAGTTTCTAAGTCATTTGGTGGAAATTTTCATGTTTTTTATTTCAGTTTCCATACAGATAATGCAACTATATTCATCATAGGAAAAAATCTTGAACGCTCACCTGCTATATGAAGATATAAAAAATTTTAAACTGAATTAACATGTTTACAAATCTTCCACAATTATTCTCCACCAATCAATTTTATATATTTGCCTGTGTTCTTTATTCCTAAGAACTATATCACCATCTTGTTCCACATGTAAAGAGCTCAGAAGTCACTGTTTTGTTCTAATAATGAGGAAAAAGCTGAGCAAACTGAAATATCAACAACTCTTCTTGTATCTGTAAAAAAGGTGAGGACCTGGGCAAGCCACTGTTCCCAAGATTGGAGAGACAGATGATTACAGGGGCAATAGCATAACTGAAGCAGACTTATAAGCTGAACCCTCCAGGTATCAGTACCAGGGTAGAAACATATGAGCTATAGTTGAGAAAGTTCTGAAGGCTTAGTGCAGATAACTCTGAGAATTGAAAATTCTAAGAGGACCCAGTCATGGGGTCGGAGGGTGGACTCACAACTTTGGAAGATTTACCTCCAGGAGCTCCATGAGGTCTCCACAGTAAATATGGGAGAAAAATTACTTTGTGCTTCTGGCAGGGGAATAGTAAAGATACCATTTTGAAAAGCACTGGAGCAGTTTTCTCCCTGACAAGGCCTGTCCTCAGGAGAAACTAGTTAACTAGAGCCTAATCTGCTGGGGTATTATGATATTAGAACCTAATAGACCCAAGGGAAGGAAAATACCTAATTCTAAAACAAAGATTGTCATAGTGGATTGAAAACAAAACCCATCTCTATTTTGTCTACAAGAAGCCCATGTTCAATATTAAAGACACCTATACATTAAAAGTAAGTGGGCGAAAAAAGGTGTCTCATGCTACCACTAACCAAAACAAAGCAGGAATATCTATATTAATATTAAAATCAATAATTTTATATTAAATATATTGATTAATACAGAGCAGACTTGAAAGCAAGGGAAGTTTTCCCTTGGGATAAAGGGATAAAGGAAGCATTACATAACAAGAAAGCAGTCAATTCCACGAGAAGATCATCCTTAGTGTGCATGAGCCTAACAACAGACAAGTCAAACTACACAAACCAAAATCTGAGAGAACTACAAGGAGATGCAAATTCATTCTCATGGTCAGGGATTTCAACAGCCCTGATCCAGAAGACAGAAAATCAGTAAGGACACAGTTGAATTTAACAATACCATCAATCAATTGAATATAATCAACATCTATATACTAATTTCTGCAATAATAGAATGTACATTTACCAAGGTATACTATGTTCTGGTCCATAGTTTTAAATAGAAATTATTATACTAGACATCATTAACAGAAATATAAATGAAAAAAAATCTTAAAAAAAGAAAAGTTTACAAAACATACATCTAAATAACACATGGATTAAAGAAGAAAGCTCAAAAGAAATTAAAAAATATTTTAGACTCAATGAAAATGAAGACACAATTTAAATCCGTGGGATGCAACAAAAGCAGAGTTCAACAGAAAATTTCTGGCATTGAATGCATATATTACCACAAAGGAAAAGTCTACAATCAGCAATCTGAAATTCCACCTTAGGAGACTAAAAACAAAAACAAACCCAAAAACAACAACAAGAACAATAACAACAAAAAACCAAATTAAATCCAAAGTAAGCAAAAGAAAAATAAAAGAATTAGACCAGAAGTCAATAAAATTAAAAACATGAAACCAGTAGGGTAAATCACTAAAACTCAGCAAATTTTTTTTTAAATTTCAGGTTGATATGAGGGTACAAATGCACTTACATTACACTTTTTTTGTTTCTAAGGTAAAGTCCAACCAAGCTGATTCTTAAAAAAAGATCAATAAAATCAATCAACCTCTTTCAAAGCTAATATGACAAACCAGGGCAAAAATTACTAGCCTCAGAAATGAAAGAGAAAACTACATTACAGATCCCATAAATATCAAAAGGATAATAAAAGAAAAGGAGGAACAACCCTATCACTGCAATTTGAGTCCTTAAATGAAATTGATCAATTTCTTGACAGACACTATCTTTTAAAACTTTCATAAGGAGAGGCTGGGTGCCTGTGGCTCAACAGGCTAAGGTGCCAGCCACGTACACCTGAGCTAGCAGGTTCAAATCCAGCCTGGGCCTGCCAAACAACAATGATGGCTGCAACCAAAAAATGGCCGGGCATTATGGCTGACGCCTGTAGTCCCAGCTACTCGGGAGGCAGAGGCAAGAGACTCGCTTGAGCCCAGGAATTGGAGGTTGCTGTGAGCTGTGATGCCACGGTACTCTATCCAGGGTGACAGCTTGAGGCTTTGTCTCAAAAAAAAAAACTTCCATAAGGAGAAATAAGCAATCTGAATAAGCCTCTATTTATTTAAAAGTTGACTTAATAAACAGTAACTTTCTAAAACAAAAAGTATCAGGGTCAGATATGTTCTAACATTTAAGGGAGAAATTATACTCCATACCACTGGTTCTCAACCTGTTGGTCACAACCCCTTTGTAACAATAAAAATATATACTGCATATCAGGTATTCACATTACAATTCATAACAGTAGAAAAATTATAGTTATGAAGTAACAACAAAAATAATTTTATGGTTGGGGTCACCACAACATGAGGAACTGTATGAAAGGATCATGGCGTTAGGAAGATTCAGAATCCCTGCTCGACACTCTCTTTCAGAGGGCAGAAGCGAGAGAATACTTCCTAACTCATTCTTTCCAGCCAGAATTATCCTAATACCAAAATCAGACAAAAACATTTTAAGAAATGAAAACTCCAGACTAATAATATCTGTCATAACCATAGAATAAAAAATCTTCCAAAAATTAGCAAGTGAAATTCAGCAATGTATTATACAAAGAAGTATACATCACTGTTAAGTAAAATGTATACCAAGTACGCAAGGCTGGATAAACATTTAAGAATCAGTTAATGTCATCTATCATATCAACATAATGAGACAGAAAAACCACATTGATTGTATCAATAGACTTATAAAAAGGCTTGAAAAAAATTCAACACTCATTCATGATAAAAATTCTGGGACTTAAGTTGGGAAAGAATACCTGTAAGGATGCTGCTGCTAATGTCTTATTAATGATGAGAAACTTGAGGTTCTCCCAATGATCTGAAGATCAGGAACAAGGCAAAGGTAACTTCCCTCACCATTTCTTTTTAACATCATATTGAAAGTACTAGTTAATGAACAACACAAGAAAAAGAAATAACAGATATGCAGATTGGGAAGAAAAATAAAACAGTTTTTGTTTGCAAGATGACATAATCACCTATGTAGAAAATCCAAAAGAATTTTAAAAAACAAAAACAAACTCCTGAAACTATTAAACAATGATGCAAAGTTGCAAGATACAAAATTAATATACAGAAGTCACTTACTTTCCTATATACCAACAGTGAATGACTTATTTTAGATTAAAACAAAATGTCATTTACATTAGCACTCCCAAAATAAAATACTTAAGTATAAATCTAACAAAATATTTTCAAGATTTATATGAGAAAGACTATAAAATTCTGATTAATGCAATCAAATAACAAAATAAATGGAAAGACATTCCATGTTCATAGATAGGAAGAATAAATATTTTTAAGATATCTATTACTCCCATACGGACTCTATGCAATCCCATTTGAATCCTAGAAAGTTATTTTATGGATATCAACAAAATGATTTCAAATATTTTGTGGAGAGACAAAAGATCTAGAAATGCCAACAGAATATTGAAAAGGAAGGACAAAGTTGGAGGATTGACAGTACCTTACTTCAGTACTTACTGTAAAGCTACAGAAATAAAGACAGTGTGGCATCGGCAAAAGAAAGGATAAATAGATCAACAGAAGAGAGAAGAGAACCTAGAAATAGACTCACATAATCATAGGAATTAATCTTTGACAAAAAAAGCAAATGGGAAAAACAGTCTTTTGATCAAATGGTGCTAGAAAAACTGGACATCAACCAAAACAAAATAAAAGAAAATAACCCCCCCAAAAAGAAAAAGTACTTATACCCTTCACAAAATATTTTTATTTACTTATTTATTTAATCATAACTGTGTACATTAGTGCATTTATGGGGTACAATGTGCATATACAATTTGGAATGCTTACATCAAACTAGTTAACCTAGCCTTCACCTTACTTAATCGTATTGTTAAAACATTTATCCTCTACTCTTAATAGATTTGACATGTACACTTGCAATATGCACAATAGGTGCATCCCACCAATTATCCTCCCTCCACCTGGCCTCCCCACTCTGCTTCCCTCACTCTCCTTTTCCCTCCTGCATTCTGGGCTATAGCTGTGTTTTATCATTCGTATGAAAGTGTGATTATATATTGGTTTCATAAAAGTATTGAGTACATTGGATACTTTTTCTTCCATTCTTGAGATGCAGGTTATGAGTCTGACAAAGGTTTGATAACTAGAATCCATAGAGAACTTAAATTAATTAATAAGAAAAGAACAAGTGATCCCATTTTATTGTGGGCAAGAGACTTGAAGAGAAGCTTCTCTGAAGAAGACAGGTTCATGACCCACAAAATATTTTTTAAAATACTGTAAAACACCTAGAAGATGGAATCAGAAAAAATTTAGAAGACCTTGGGTATGGCCATGACTTTTTTGGATAAAGTGCCGAAGACACAAACCAAGAAAGAAAAAGTTATAAGCTAGACTTTAAGAAACATAAAGTCTTCTGGTTTGGGAAATACAATGACAAAAGAATAAGAAGAGAGCTACAAAGTGGAAGAAAATATTTCAGGTACAGGGCTGGTTAATTACATCTCCAGGAGCCCTCAATTCAATTTCACCTTACCAGCCTTTCTAGCCAAATGGTGAAAACCAACCATGGGGTGGAATCAGCAGGAAAACTCTGGAAACCTGAAGAAATCAAAGTAGATCAACTCCCCCAAGGTACGACAAAGGAGACACAACATAAGATCCCATTCATAAACAAATGGCTGAGATGTCAGAAATCAAGTTCAGAATTTGGATGGCAAATAAGATTAACAGAATTAAAATAAAATTGGAATTAGAAGGTCAAAGAGTAATTCAAAAGTTGTCTCAAGAATTCAATAAATTCAAAGATAAAATCGCCAAAGATTTTGACCAATTGAAGCAAGAATTTGCATCCCTCAAACACCTGAAAAATACAGTAGAATCCCTCAGTAACAGAATGGAGCTGGCAGAAGAAAGCATCTCTGACATTGAAGACAATGCTCCCAGACTCAAAGATGAAGAGAAGTGGAGAGCAAAAATGGATCATTCCCTGAGAGAGTTGTGGGACTACTCCAGAAAAGCAAACATTTGCCTTATTGGAATTCCTGAAGGAGATGATAATGGTCCAAAAGGCACAGATGCTCTACTCCAAGAGGTATTAGAGGAAAACTTCCCAAACATAGCAAGAGATTCAGAAATTCAGATAGCAGACAGTTTCAGAACCCCAGCATGACTCAATCCAAATAAAGCATCCCCCAGACATATTGTAATTAACTTAGCCAAAGTTAATATGAAGGAGAAAATCCTGCAAGAATCCAGATGTAAGAAAATCATAACCTACAAGGGAAAGGATATTAGAATGACCGCAGACCTCTCTGCTGAAACTTTTCAAGTCAGAAGAGGATGGTCATCAACCTTCGATCTCCTAAAACAAAACAACTTTCAGCCCAGGATCCTGTATCTAGCTACACTGAATTTCATTTATAATGGAGAACTTATATACTTTAATGACATTCACATGTTGAAGAAATTTGCCATAACTAAACCAGCTCTTCAGGATGTTCTCAGACCCATCCTCCATAATGACCAACACAATGCTCTACCACCAAAGTAAACTCACTCAGAAATTTTTGATCAAAACCCAACTTCCACAGTGGTGACAGCATTGAAAATATCCACTGGACTTTTGAAAAACTTGATACCCAAAATACTACCAGCCTTATCAATACTCTCAATTAACCTGAATGGCTTAAATTGTCTGCTAAAGAGGCACAGATTGGCTGACTGGATACAAAAACTCAGGCCAGATATCTCATCTTATCTTAAAGGATAAATATAGACTTAGGGTGAAGGGATGGACACCTATAGTCCAGGCAAATGGAAATCAGAAAAAAGCAGGGGTTGCAATTTTATTTGCAGATACATTAGGCTTTAAACCAACAAAAGTAAAGAAAGACAAGAATGGTCACTTCATATTTGTTAAGAGAAACACTTAACATGATGAGATATCAATTATTAACATTTATGCACCCAACCAAAATGCTCCTCCATTTATAAGGGGAGACCCTAACAGACATGAGCAATTTGATATCTTCCAGGAACGTAATAGTTGGAGATTTTAATACCCTTTTGGCAGTGCTGGACCGATCCTCCAATAAGAAACTAAGCAAAGAAATTTGGGACTTAAACCTCACCATACAACAATTGAATTTAATAGACATCTACAGAACATTTCATCCTAACAAAACTGAATACACATTCTTCTCATCATCCCATGGCACATCCCCCAAAATTGATCACAGCTTAGGTCACAAAGCTAACCTCAGCAAGTTTAAAAGAATAGAAATTATTCCTTATATTTTCTCAGATCATCATGGAATAAAAATTGAACTCATCAATAACAAGAATCTGCATACTCACACAAAGACATGAAAACTAAATAACCTAATGCTGAATGATTGATGGGTCATAGATGAGATTAAGAAGGAAATTACCAAATTTTTGTAACAGAATGATAACGAAGACACAAATTATCAGAACCTCTGGGTTACTGCAATCACAGTCCTAAGAGAGAAATTTAGAAAGAGAGAGAGTCAAAAACTTAAAGGAACATCTCAAGCAACTGGAAAAGGAAGAACATTCCAACCCCAAAACCAGCAGAAGAAAAGAAATAACTAAAATTAGAGTTGAATAAATAAATTGAAAAAAAAATTCTTCAAGAGATCAATGAATTGAAAAGTTGGCTTTTCAAAAAGTTTAACAAAATTGATAAACCCTTGGCTAGCATAACCAGAAATAGAAAATTAAAACCCCTAATTTCATCACTCAGTAATGCAAAGGTGAAATAACAACAGACACCTAAAAGTTCAAAAAAATCTTAATCAAGACTACAAAAAACTCTGTTCTTAGAAATATGGAAATCTGAAAGAAATTGACCAATACTTGGAAGCATGCCACCATCCTAGACTTAGCCAAAAAGAATTAGAAATGTTGAACAGACCTATATCAAGTACTGAAATAGCATTAACTGTATGAAATCTCCTCCCAGAAAAAGAGTCCAGGACCAAATGGCTTCACATTATAATTCTACCAAGCCCTTAAAGAAGAACTAGTACCTATATTACTCAACCTTTTCCAAAATATAGAAAAGGAAGGAATACTATCCAACACATTTTTATGAAGCAAATATCACCCTGATCCCCAAACCAGGGAAATACCCAAAAAGAAAAGAAAATTACAGACCAGTATCTTTAATGAAAATAGATGCAAAAATATTCAATAAGATCATAGCAAACAGAATCCAGCAACACACCAAACAAATTATACACCATGACCAAGTTGGCTTTATCCCAGTGTCTCAAGGATGGTTCAATATACGTAAATCTATAATTATAATTCATCACATAAACAAAATAAAAAACAAAGACCATATGATTCTCTCAACGAATGCAGAAAAAGCTTTTGATAATATCTAGCACCCTTTTTAATGATCAGAACACTTAAGAAAATAGGTATAGAAGGTACATTTCTTAAATTGATAGAAACCATCTACCGCAAACCCACAGCCAATATCACATTAAATGGAGTTAAATTGAAAACATTTCCACTCAGATCAAGGAACCTGTCAAGATTGCCCGTTGTCTCCACTGCTTTTTAACATTGTAATGAAAGTCTTAGTCATCACAATCAAGCCACAGAAGGTGATCAAGGGTATCCAAATATGATCAGAGGAGATCAAACTTTCACTCTTTGCAGATGATATGATTGTATATCTGGAAAACCCCTGGGACTCAACTACAAAACTCTTAGAAGTGATCAAGGAATACAGCAGTTTCTCACATTACAAAATAAATACTCACAAATCTGTAGCCTTTTTATATACAAATAATAGTCAAGCTGAAAAAATAGTCAAGGACTCTATTCCTTTTACAGTAGTGCCAAAGAAGATGAAATATTTGGGAGTTTACCTAAAGAAGGACGTGAAAGATCTCTATAAAGAGAAGTATGAAATTCTAAGAAAAGAAATAGCTGAAGATGTTAACAAATGGAAAAACATACCATGCTCATGGCTGGGAAGAATCAACATTGTCAAAATGTCCATTCTACCCAAAGCAATATGCAACTTTAATGCAATCTCTATTAAAGCACCATTGTCATACTTTAAAGAGCTCAAAAAAATAATACTTTGTTTTATATGGAATCAGAAAAAAACCTTGATTTGCTAAGATCAGAATAAAAACAAATCAGGAGGACTCGTGCTACCAGACCTCAGACTACTCTATAAATTGATAGTGATCAAAACAGCAAGGTACTGGCACCAAAACAGAGAGATAGATGTATGAAACAGAATAGAGAACCAACAGATGATCCCAGCTACTTATTGTCATTTGATCTTTGATAAGCCTATCAAAAACATTCAGTGGGGAAAAGACTCCCTATTTAACAAATGATGCTGGGTGAACCCCCTGGTGACCTGTAGAAGACTGAAACTCTACCCATACCTTTCATCATTAACAAAGATAGATTATCACTGGATAAAAGATTTAAGTTTAGGGCATGAAATTATAAAAATACTAGAAAAGAGTGCAGGGAAAACAATTTCAGAAATCAGCCTGGGAGAATATTTTATAAGGAGGACCCCCTAGGCAATTGAAGCAACAGCAAGAATATATTACTGGGATCTGATCATCCTAAAAAACTCTGCATAGCCAAGAACACTATACATAAAGCAAGCAGACAGTCCTCAGAATGGGAGAAGATATTTGCAGGTTATGTCTCTGAAAAAGGTTGGATACCAGAATCCATGGAGAACTGAAATGTATTAGCAAGAAAGGAACAAGTGATCCCATCTCATTGTGTGTAAGGGATTTGAATAGAAATTTCTCTGAAGAAGGCAGGTGCATGGCCTACAGACACATGAAAAAATGCTCATCAACTTTAAACATAAGAGAAATGCAAATCAAAACCACTTTGAGGTATCATCTAACTCCAGTAAGATTAGTCTACATCAAAAAATCCCAAAACTATAGATGTTGGAGTGGATGTGGAGAAAAGGGAACACTTCTGCACTGCTGGTGGGAATGCAAGCAAATACGTTCCTTTTGGAAAGAAGTTTGGAGATCACTTAGGGATCTAAAAATAGACCTGCCATTTGATCCTACAATTCCTGTATTAGGTATATATCCAGAAGACCAAAAATCACTTTATACCAAATATATTTTCACCAGAATGTTTATTGCAGCCCAATTCATAATTGCTAAGTCTTGGAAGAAGCCCAAGTGCCCCCACTAACCCACAAATGGATTAATAAATTGTGGTATATGTATACCATGGAATATTATGCAGCCTTAAAAATAGATGGAGACTTTACCTCTTTCATGTTTACATGGATGGAGCTGGAACATATTCTTCTTAGCAAAGTATCTAAAGAATGGAAGAAAAAATATCCAATGTACTTTTCTGTACTATGAAGCCAAGATAAAAGCACCCACACTTCCATATGAAAACTATAACCCGACCACAGCCCAAGATGAAGGGGAAAGAGGAAAGGGAGGGGAGAGGAGGGTAGAAGATGGGTGGAGGAAGGGTAATTGGTCAGACCACACCTATGGTGCATTTTACAAGGGTACATGTCAAATCTACTAAGTGTAAAGTATAAATGTCTTAACACAATAATTAAGAAAGTGCAGTAAAGGGAATGTTAACCAGTTTGATGAAAGTATTTCAAATTTTATATAAAGCCAGCACATTGTACCCCATAAATGCATTATGATTTAATAAAAAAAGGCACATCTGATAAAAGGCTGTTATTGGAAACACATAATGAATAATAAGAAAACAAACAACCTGAAAAAAATGGGCAAACAGCCACAACAGTCACCAAACCAGTGAAGATATGCAGGTGACAAATAAGCATATGCAAAGATGATGCACTTCCTATGTCATTAGGAAGATACAAATTAAAATAAGGAGATGGTAGTTCAACCTCTTAGCATGGCCAAAACCTGGAACCCTGATAACATTAAGTGCTTGGCCAAAATCTGGAACCCTGATAACATTAAGTGCTGACAAGAACATGAAGGAACCGATACTATCATTCATTGCTGATGGTAATACATAATTGTACAGCCACTTTGAAAGACAGTTGGCAGTTTTTTACCAAACTAAACACATACTCTTACCATATAGTCCAGCAAATGCACCTATTAGTAATTACTCAAAGGAGTTGAAAACTTATGTCCACAGAAAACCAGTACACAAAGGTTTATAATAGTTTTAACCATAATCGTCAAACGTTGGAAGCAACCAAAATGTCCTTAGGAGGTGGAATGTGTAAATAATCTATGGTGCCTCCAGACAATGGAATAGCATTAATGTTATGAAGAGAGAAGTTATCAAGCTATGACAAGACACAGAAGGGACTTGAGTGTATATTATTAAATAAAAAGAGTCAAGCTGAAAAGGCTGCATATTGCATGATTCCAACTATATGACACTCTGGAAAAGACAAAGCCTCAGAGGCGATGAAAAGATCAGTGGTTTCCAGAGATTGGGAAGAAGAATAAATGAATGGACTGAAGACAGCAGATTTTTAGGGCAGCCAAACTCCTCTGTATGAAACTGTAATGGTAGATACATGCCATTATACTTTTTTTCCAAACACAAAGAATGTTGGACACCAAGAATGGACCCTAATGTAAATTATAGACTCCAGGTGATAATGATGTGCCACCGTAGGCTTATTAATTGTAATAAACATACCACTCTGGCAAAGCATATTGGAAATAAGGGAGGCTAGCCATATGTGGGGAAAGGGGATGTATGGAAAATCTCTGTACTTTCCTCCTGATTTTTCTGTGAACATAAAATGATTTTTTAAAAGTCTTTGAAAAGAAGTAAATATGCAAGGAAAAGGGAAAACAGGAATAAAAAAAAGAGGGAAGGAGGGAGGGAGAAAGGAAAGAAAAAAGAAATAGGAAGGAAGAAGGAAGGAAAGAAGGAACGAAAGGAAGGAAGGAAGGAAGGGACTCCTTCACCCTTTTTATGAAAAGGGTAGGCCAAATAGATACTTGTATAAAAGAGAAGATCTTTAGGATCATGAATTATAGGCTTCATTAAGTTTAGCTCAGCAAAGATCCCATGCCAGATGTAAAAATATTTGAATATTTGTTCTCCTTATGAAATAGTAGATAGTGAAAGATCAAAATGCAAAAGATATAAATATATCTGTTGATGATTCCATGATAGAAAATTGAAACAGGCTATTAGTTATTGAAAGAATAAATGTAAGATATGTATTATGATGACAGAGTGAATTAGGAAGGAAAATGAGAAAAGAATTATAAACCCACAACAGGGATTTGGTAATAAAACAGATCTGGGGTCAAGTCTCTCTTTTGCATTTCCTTGTTTTGCAATGTTCAGCTATTTCAACAATATTTCCAAGCCTTTAGGTTTCATCTGTAGCACAGGCATAACACTACCCACTTAGGGATTAGAAAAGAAAAGATTTATAAAACACCTAACATGGTGTATAGAATATTTGATAGAAGAGACTTAATAAGTGGAGATTACTGTCCCATCTTTATTCCTGAGACAGGTAAAGTTTTCTCTCTGGTCCTGAAGAAGTGCAGGTTGATGCCACTTCTTTGAGTCTGAAAAGCAAAATAAAAAAAATCTAGACAAGTAATCTGATGCTTCTGTATTGCTTTTATCTTGGATCACAATGTGCTGTTATGAGTGTGCTGCAGCGACCTTGAAGGTGGATAGTATCAAACACAATTTACTATACAAAACAGTAGGAAATAATGTCTCTTTCAAAAATGCTCTGAATGCAGATCATGGTGGTGTTACAGAGATTAATGGTAAATTACAAAGTAAGTACAAGATGAAGTACATTTTTAAATGAAAATGGGTGGGGAATGGAACCAAAATAGGCATCTTCTTTCTGAATTTCTTACTGCCAAATCTTTAGTGAGCCAAGAGGCATAATCAAAAGTAGTTTAGGAGCACAGCCCAGAAATTGCTCAGGATAATGTGCTTTTAAAGGGTGAAGGTCATGTCATCGTCTCCATTTTGGTCTCCCTTGCACTCATGTTACAAAGGTAAGCATTTTTCTAGTTAATAGAGTAGCCGCAAAATCAATACAGAGAAATTGTTAATCCATAGTGCAAATGTTACTGTAAGCAAACACTATCAAGGAAAAGAGAGTTTCAGAACAAGAAAGGATTTTGGAAACAAACTTGTCCAACTCTATCATTTTATAGGTAAGGACAATGAAGCCTTGAGATGTAAACGACACATGATGGTTGGTTTTACCACCTAGAATTGAACTTAGGCTCTGTAAGACCTTAGTAGTTCTCTTACCTTTCACATCTTTTTGGATCCCAGAGTATGAGCTGAAAGCATTTAAGCATGGCTATCATTTCCACTCCATAATAGTGCCCATGGAATGTCAGGTGGACTTCACAAAATAAATGAAAGGCAATTTTCACCAATGAAAAGGTTTTTGTTGTAAACTGTTTAATAATCTATAATCCTGCTCAAATTAAAAAGAAAGAAGAAAATTCGAGATGAGTTTTTCACAGTGGTTCAATGCAAAATAATCATTTTATTTTCTGATTAAGTTTATACTATCATTCGGTGACTATATCCTTCTACCAAAAAGAATTTTCTGTGAATTTTACAAATTGGAAGTCAGGAACAATAATGGCCCAAAGTTTCTTCTTCTTGAGCAACTTCTGTTTGAATTTGCCTTCTTGACACAAAAATTCTTACAAAATTTTGCTCAAGCCTGAAAGAACTTTATAGCATGAGGTTGTATGTGGTTGCAGGGAAAAACAAAGCAAAATAAAAACAATATAACTGTGAGAGCAGAGACTAGAGCTCTGCCCTTTGCATTTTTTCTGACTGTTTAGTGGAGGACTTGATGGCTGGTGATGAATAGATTGCATATGTACAGCAAAAGAGAAAAATGATTGCTGTTGGCTCTTTCCTTGTCACACATACCTTGACCTTAACCTTGAGCATCTTACTCTAGACCCACTTTGCTGAAATGCTCCAAGGCAAAATACTCTATGTCACGCTGACTCAGAGTGGTGAGAAAACCCCAGATCCTGGGAATGCATTCATATTTCATGGTATCTTCCTGTGTCACTAAAGCAATCAGGTGGATCCAGATCAAAAGGACAATAAGGGCTGGACAGAAGCCAAGGGGGAAAACAGAGGGGTAATAATCCCCTCTTTTATCATTTGTGTCCATGGACAATTATTCAGCAAAATTGAACTCTCTGGTGAAGAGAGCCCAGGATAGCTTTATGCAGTAAAAGTGACGGAGTTCTTCCTTACTATTTGCTTCTCTTTGAGACATGGTAAAATGATACTCTTATTCACAATAGTAGAGAATGTTTCCAGGAAAAAAGGGAATCCATTTATGTTCGTGGAAATCGGTAGTGTGATGATGCCAGAGAGAGAAGGAGAATCTTATTCAGCCAGAGCCCTATTGTCATGGATCGGTATATACATGAGGTATCTGTCAGCCTCTTCAATAGTTCCCAGGGCCTCTGATCTGGGAAAGATGGGGATTGGGGAAAGTGATGATATTCTCAATTATCTGCTATTCTCAATTATCTCTGGAAATCAAGAAGGGCAAGTTGAAAATAACCCCTCATCCTGTAAATTTTGAAATAATTTAGTAAACCATGATTTGGAAAGCTTCAGCAATGAATTTGAGAAAAACAATTCCCTCATCAAAGCCCAGAATGAGGAGGATGGAAAACTGGGAGGCATTTGCTAAATGGAAATGTATTGGCTAGTTTCATATTTTATGTGCCCTACCAGCACCCCAGTCCCAACTGCATGGCTCTGAGAGGATGTTGGAGGCACTATGTGGACCTGGGGACAGCTTGGTTGAGGCATAAATCTAGGGCTGCTGACCACTGCAGGGCATCTCTAACCAACTGCTACTGCAGTCTTGCTGGGGCATAGATTCTGTGGTCTTCTTTTCTCCCTGAAAGAAAGAGGAAATGCCTGCTAAGCTGAGTTATCCTGGTCTGTGTTTTCACCAAGGGAGGTCAAGTGACCAGCCACTTATGAGAGATACCCATCAACCAGATCATCTAGAAGAAATTGAGACCAGATCAGTGATTTCTTTACTTTTGCTTTGAGTCTGCAGTTCAATAGAGATCTTAAAAGAGTCTAACTAGGATAATACTCTAGTTTATCCCATGTCTGAAAAAAATAAATGTTTCACATCAAGAATGTTTTTCTGTGACAAAAGAAAACCCCAATATACTACCACTTCTTGAGAAATTGAGCTATTGAGTTATTAAGGAGACATATACATGTTTAGATATATTTCCTTAATAATATATATTCAGATTGAATATTCCCTACCAAAATGCTTAGGAGAAGAATTTCAGATTTTGGATTTATTTTTATTTTGGAATATTTGGATATACATAATGAGGTATTTTGGAGATGAGACCCAAGTCTAAACACAACATCTTATACATACAGCCTAAAGGTAATTATACACAATATGTAAGATAATTTTGTGCATGAAACGATACTTGTGCTAACTACTTACACGTGGAATTGTCCATTGGTAGTATCACTTCAGCACTCAAAATGTTCACATTTTGGAATAGTTTTGATTTTTGATTTTTGATTTTGGGATTATGGATGCTCAATGTACAGCCATACTGTGAAAGGTTAAGTGACTTGCTTAAGATAATACAAGTGGTAAACTGTGGGGGCTGGGGATGTCTGATTCCAAATCTCAAGGTCCAACTGATTACATTTTGCCTTCTACTCTCTAACTCTCCTTTTATGTTTCCTTAACCACAGTGTAAATTGCCCCAGGGCAGGGCCATATTCTATATTTGTCTCCCCAACAGAGCCACAGGGAGTCTAGTTATCAGTGTCCCCACCAGAATTCTTTGTGATGAAATTCTGTTACATACACATAGTGATTATTTGTCAGGGTTATGAGACCCCAAGACTTCATTGTCTTTGAAAGATAAGGTGAGAATAGCTGCTATCAGATTACTGAGGGTCTTGCATGCCATGCGAGACTGAGAAGGCTGCTCACTGCATGTCTATGCGTTCCCTACATTTCCCAGCCCTCAGTTGCACTTGGGACATGACAAGTGCTGAGGAATGGACTGTGAGTGGAAATGACATATGTCACATCTGAGCCATGGAAACTAAGAATGGATTTCCCTTCTCCAATCTTTTCTTCTACCATGGTGACATGAGATGGCAGTATCATGAGATAAACATGGGCTGAATTTCCCAGGGGTCAAGTTGATGATAACTCTTTTAGCAGACTTTGTTCAAGAAAGAAACACACTTGTGTTTTTCTAAGCCACTGAAATTTGGGGGGTTTGTATGTGGCTGCCACAAACCATATCTTTTTCTGATTAATATGCCATCAATAAGATGTGACTTTATTTTAATCAAGTTGGATCATTAGAAGCTTTTATGCAGGGAAATAGCAATAGAAAATATCCTATCTATTAAATTAGCTCTTTTTAAATCATGTACACATATTTTCTCTCCTCCTGGCATTTTCCAACATCTTTTACCTTTCATTCATTGATTCAACAATTGGTTGTTAATCATTTTACTTGTATTCTACCTTGTGTCTTGTGTGGGACATTGAGAAAATTCAGTTATTTATTAAATATTGAAATAGAGCAATTTGTGTGTCAGACACTATGACAGTGCTTGTTAAATATTTATTTAATACTCATTTTGTATATTAAGGAAGCTGTAGTACCAAAAAAAAAGAAAGAAAGAAAAGAAAAGTAAGCAATTTGCTTAAGGTCACCGAGCTGGTAGTGGGAAAAACTGAAACCTGAACTCCCAGCAATCTGGCTCCAGAAACTAAGCTTAGCAGTGTGGATAATAGTGTCATGCAGAGAATGAATGGTCATGATGGCCAATTTGGTCCTTGCCCCTGTGGGCCTGATTAAAGCTGGTACTTCTGTTCTGCTTTTTACCACAAATATCACCTTGAGTTTTCAATCAGGTGGTTTCAGGAAAATATGAGAGAACTATCAAGGAATAGAACCCATCCCTACATTCCTTTAATATTTCTTTATATTTCCATCATCTCATATCTTTAGTTAGTTATATGCAAGAATGATTCCTCTTGGTATGTTTGCAGCACTAATTTCACTACTGCAACATGCAGAGTAAATCTTATTGAGTGGTAATGTAAATGAAAGAATGAGTAAACTAATTATGCAACATAAGCCATGTCTATTCGTAACATTTAAGTGTCTTTGGATATTTCTGGTAAAATGGTTGGGTAGACAATCCAGCAGTTAATGTATTCTATTTTTTCCTGATGATAAACTCTAATGATGTAATACTTTGAGCAAGTGTTATTTAATATTTCATATTGTTATTTCCAAATATGGAGTGATCTTTTACTGTTTAGTCCTGAGAAAATGATAATAGAAGGCATTTATTGAGCATTTATATAAGTTAGATAATTGCTATGAACTGAATGTTTGCATCCCTCTCAAAATTCACATGCTCAAGCCCTAATTTCCAAAGTAGTGTTTTAAGTGTTAGGACATGGAGTCTTCGGGAAGTAATCAGGTCATGAGGATGGAGCCCCCACGAATGGGATTAGTCTCTTAATACACACAAAGGAGATGATCTTTCTCTTTCTCTATGCTATATTAGGAGACAGCAAGAAGACACCATCTGCAAACCTGGAAGAGGGCCCTTGTGAGGCATGAAAGCAGCTAGTACCTTGACCTTAGACATCCCTGCCTCCAAACCTATGAAAAATTAATGTTGTTTAAGATATCTTGTTTATGGTATTTATTATAGCAGCTGAAAATAAGACAGTCCTCTTGTAAGGATTTTATGTATAATGACTAACCTTCATAATAGCTTGATGAGTCACCTACAATCAATTCTCATCCATGGTCCTTATGTTCTGAACAAACACTGAATTAGCTAAGACTGATTTTCTGCTCCTAGGTGAAACAAAAGTTCAGGTTCCTATGAGCCTCTGGTCAAAACATCTTCATCAGCTGTTTTATATATAGTCTTGTGTTTTGTGTATTTGTGTTTAAAGATACCTTATTTAATGTGTAGCATTGATTCCTCAACATTGCACTCATAGCCAACATTACCACAACTTGTACCTTAATAAAGCTTATTTAGCACACATATTTTCTCTGTAAACCACATCATAGCCTTTTGGCGTTTAGGAACACAAAACAGCAACACTGTACTTGGGGTCATTTTCAAGAGTGAAGTCACTAGCACAACAGGACAGAAATGTGAAAAACATGACACTAAATGAACAGTGAGAATACTTGTTCACAATATGAGACCTGAAACCAGAACACAAAGCATCACTTTGCTCAACCTGAGAGCTGGGAGCATGTGTATCGGGTGACTCAAATTATTCGCTGCTATGTATATGTCTACTTATGACCTTGAATGTATCACAAGTATTGATTTGGGGGGTCATAGATAAATTATAATGACCAGGAAAACTCACGAATGTGCAATCTGTAAATCAGGGATGTAATGGATTGAATATTTTGTGCCTAAATTCATTCAGGGAAACCCTGCTCCCACCACTGCCCAATGTGGCTATATTTGGAGATGGGGCCTCTAAGGAAGCAATTAATGTCCTACCTGATCAGGCAGAACTAGTGCCCTTACAAGAAGAGATGCCAGAGACTCCTCTCTCTCTCTGTGTGCCCCATGCTCTGAAGAAAAACTACATGAGGATGCAATGGGACAGTAGCAATCTGTAAGCTAGTAAGAGAACCCATACCAGAAACTGCATCAGCCAGAACCTTGATCTTGGATTTCACATCTTCCAGAGTTGTAGGAAAATACAGTTCTGCTGTTTAAGCTACACAGTCTATGATATGCTGTCATGGTAGCCCAAGCTGACTGAAACAATGAGTATTGACTATACCATTATAATTTTATTTAGAGTTGAGGAATCTTGGACATAGACATGGTATGTAATTAGCATGTGATTATCCTATCTACTACTTCATGGACCATGTTTTAAACCCAAACAGCCTTACTCTAGATGATACCTTTTAAGTGCTGGAAAATGGCACTAGACTACCTCCCCTGAAAAGACTGTATAATGAGGTTGTCCTTCTATTTTGCCCCAAATTGGTCTATAAAATCATCAGATTAATCTCTGAAGCGTGCCTCTTCGTCTGACAGCACAGATTCCCTTTGTATCTGTCACACATCCTGATAGCTCAACATGTGATAGAGAATGCAGGTCTGACACATTCTTTGGGAGCCAGGGGATAACCCACCTGCTGTAGCACCAGTTGTCTCAGCATTTAGCCAGCAGAGAGTCAATGTCCTCTCTGAAATTCCCTCTCCTTAACCACGTGTATCCATCCATCCACCAGGGAGCAAGCTTTCCCAGTGCACTGTCCATGTTAGAGCATTGTCATAATTTCAACCATTAGGAGTATGGACAACGGATTTTATTTGGTGACACTTTAGTTCATTGGTTCTTGTTGTGCTTTGGGATCTGAACCATTCTGATAAACTGAGGAAAGTTAGGAACATACTGCCCCAGAATAATGCACCTGCAAAATGACATGAGAGCTTTTGCACAAATTTTAGGGGCACAGGAACCAAGAGAAGCCCACTGTCCCTTCAGAAGCCCTTGCTTTAATGATAACTATCTTATTTATGCAGGAAGGATAGAAGCCTCTATCTCCACTGTAGGGGAGTAGGTGACAAAACAAATGGACAGTCTAGGTTAGAGGACTGGCATTTGGGGGAGGGTGGTGTGCTGCTGTCCAGTGTGAACCTCTCATTACAGTGTAGCAGGCCTATCCCTACTCCTATTTCAATGCCTCATCTTTATTCCCACAGTCTAGCTGTTTGCAAGCCTATCTCAATAAGAAATAGGGAAAAAGCACAACATGTACTCAGAAAGAAAGAAATGCTCTTCTCCCCTTTATAGGGGCATTGGTTTCTGAACCTTGGGAAATGGGTGAGGCTACCACACAGCCAGTCAGAGTTTCCAATGGCAACTGAAAGCAGAATAGCAAGAAACCAGTTCAACAGCTGACACCAAAATGTGTTTCCATATGTAAAGCTGTCTTAAACCCACAAGAGACACTGGGAATAAACTTTGTGCTTTCTTTTCTTTTTGCTTAATATCAAATGGGTCAGGGAGAAGCACTGGACGCTTTGAAAAATGCTCTTATAATTTTGAATCCAAGCTGTGCAAGTACCCATTGGAGACAACTGTTCTCTCATGGCCTGCTTTGAATAAACAATCACAGTTCTGTGTGATATCACTGCTTTACCAGATTCTAGCATTGAACTGCTGGCTCGCCATGGTTACTTGCATTTTAAACCAGTGGCTCCTTTTCCTTCCCCTTGGCTAAGATTCCTGCTTACTTGGCAGTGGCTCCCTCTCATTTGAACTTTTGCCCTCTTTTAATCTCCACCAAATTTTAGTCTAAAAGAACCTTTCATGGGCACCTTTTGTTACTCTGAGTTTCTTTCTCGTGTGAGAACCAGCTTAGGGAGCTGGTTACTGGAAAACACTCAAGGGCCTGTCTTCCTTCTCTGTGAAGCCAGCAGTGACAGGCTGTTTTGTGTATGTACTTTTCTCCTTCAAAAAAAAAAAAAATTAAGGAAGCACAAGATGCAAGCTGTTTGCTGAAAACAAAATGTTTGCTTTCAAAAGCAAGTGAACACACACATATTTGCATATGTCGGTGAGGTTTCGCTATTGTCCAAGTCCAGGGCCACTCCTCTTTATTTCTCTAGCATCCAGTTCTTTGAAAACTTATTTCAGATCAAAAGCCAAGCTAATAAAGAATTCTATTCCCTCCTAATTTCCCACACCAGTCACAATTCAGCAAGGCCTTCGAGGACCTCAACATCCGTGGACTCTGTTTCCCTTTCAAAAGAATAAACAACATTTCAGTCCCCCCTCGCATTTTATTGTTAGATGACCTGCTTCCTATATAAAAGGAGTCTCCCATTTATTAAGAACTCTAGCTTCATTCTGTCCATTCTCTGGATTCTCTCCTGAGCTTGGACCCATAGCCACTCAGTTCTGTGCCGTTTCTCCCTCATTACCCCAGCTGGGCCTAACCAGTAAACTATGTCAGTTCCCTTCCCCAAATCAAATCTTTCAGCTAGGTTCCCTTTCTGGAGTCTCAAGTAAGGCTATTCAGAACTGCCAGCTCCACCACACAATCTGGTCTCTAATTTCTGCTGGACCCCTCCCAGAAGCCTGGTACCTGAGCAAATTCTCTCCTACCCTATGTTGAATATTCTAGATCTCTAGTCTTTTTCTTTTCTCTCTGCCACTCTCAGTAATCTTCTTGCCTTCTACTTGACTCTGAAGACACGGGTTTACTGGCTTTAGCTCATATTCTTTTTTCACACCCTAGTGAATACTTGAACACCATGATCCAGTCTTGTAGGGGAAGTGAACTTTCTTTTTTCCAAAGCCAAAGCCCTGTCCACATGAGCTCTAGATGTTCCACTAGATGAGAGGGACCATGACTCCCATTTTCTTCATAGTCACAGCCAGTTACATGAACCAACTCCTAATCTTCTGCCTTCAGACACATTAAAATCATTGACAAACAAACACAAACACTTTGCAACAAGTTTTTTTGTTCCATGTGAACTTCCAAATACCACCCAACATCATTCCATCCTAACTGTACAATGGTAGGATGGAATGTCACTTTCATTTCTTCCATTTCTTCATCTCATCCCTTCACCCTCTTATCAGTCTTCTCTCACTTTCAGCTCTACCACCCTCCTAAGAATTTTCTTAAGATGATCATAAGGAAACACTGGATGTTTCCTTCATCTTTGGTGTCATGTCTTCTCTACTATAAATGACTTATTTTTCATAAAAGTCTGTTTTCTGGTTATCAGATTGTCTTGATTTCCTTCTGTTTTTATGCCTGTGCTTCTTCACTGGTCCCTCTGTACAAGGATCAGACCTGCATTCAGTTATATAAAGTTTAACATATCTTTTTTGAACATTGACTCCATCATAGCTCCGACATAACAGGATATAGAATGAAACTTTTTTTATTATCTGGGGATTCTAGTGCAACCTTCAATCCTGAGGATGATAATCAACAGGCACAGCTATCGGTCATCACTTGGTTGCTAAAATATACAAATGCCTGCACTTATGGAAAGCTGAGCCCCACAACCTCACTGCCTCAACCTCTCCCTGAGAACCTTCTTGATTTTCTAATGATGCAGAAACTAAAGGACTAAATCCTGGGTCTTCAAGGCCCTTCCAGGATTCTGCTTCTATATTACAGTCTGAATCCCTCCTAGTTGTCTACTAAATGTTGAAAATAACTGCTCTCAGTAAGTGCCTCTATGTTCTAAAGAGCAGCCAGAAAGATCCCCTAAGGAGAATCTAAGGCATGATCTAACTGGAACTTCTTTCTCCCATTTGCCTTCTCCACTCATCCTCTATAAGCAAAAGATAAGAGTTCCTGGAGAGAGACATAAACTGTAGAAGGAGGTAATTATCTGCCCCAAGATTAGCACTGTTGCTGGAAGCAAATGCACACAGAGAAAAGGAAAGAGGGTTCTCCCCACCTAACCCAGGAAGAGGAGCTCCCAGGAAGCCCTTTGTAGAGACTGAATGTTGAGAAAGAAAAAATAGCAGCACAAGATTGTCCTCTTCAATCAGATCTGTTCAAGCTGCAGACATTTTTAGCCTTAGTCAGTACAACAGAGTTTGATGAGAAAGGCCTTGGGAGCACTTGACATTTAAGAGGAATTTATGTGTGTCCACTGAAGTTTGACAGTGTATATAAAAATAGATACTGGTGTCTGCTGCCAAACTAGAAAAATCTGAAGATAAAAGGCTGGCTGGCGCCGCCTTTCCTGGCCGGACAAGGAGGAGAGAGCGCGTCCTAGGGGCAGCAGACTACCCATGGTCTGGCATAACAACCAGGCATGAGTTTCTTTTAGACCAAGTGGGCTGGAGCTGTCTTGATGTGAACATACTTTAAAATGTGCCAGGGGCGAGGGTATCCTAACAGGATGGACCCCTGTGGACAAGGATTGAAAGGATGTCAGTCTAGGTCAGCTGGAAAGCACGCCACCCGTGTCATGAAACAATGACCTGGAACAATCTCAGCAAACAATATTTGGAGATACTGGCTGAAAAACTCAAAAACTAAGACAGAAGAAAGAAAGAAAGAAAAGAAAAGAGAAAGAAATGAAAAGAAAAAGAAGAAAAGTCATCCATGACAGAGCAGCATTTAGAAGCCTGCTATAATGGAGAACACACTGGCCATTTACTCTTAGCCAAGAGAGAACTACAAAAAACAGCAGCTAAATAAAGGCTTGAAGGGGTGAGGAGGAAATCTGAAAGTGGAGAACAGAGCCCCTCCCCTACTGCAGGCTCAGAGCCACGGTTCTGGCCTGAGCTGTGAGAAGGGAGACGTTCAAATCAAATTAGATGTGAGACTGGAATTTTTATTTCAACTTGCCCAGAAATTTTACTTTCTGAAAGTATTATATGTACCTAAACATTCTTATAGCTGAAAACTCTAGGAAACTAGCTATGGAATTAACTCGGAAAGTCAGAGGAAGGAAAAGGAAATGTGACCAGCCATGTCAGAAAACCCAGATCAGAAAAATATAAGAAGATGCACTCTGTGTATCCTTGTCCAATAACTTCCTACGAAAGTTTTCAAGTATTTGGATTGCTGATGCGCTTTTATTATTAACCACTTTTTTGTTCACGACTCTTCTAGTTGCGAGTGACGGAATCCTAACTCAGGCTTAAGCAAAAGGGCTCACATAAGTTGGAAGATGTCAAGAGGTATTTAAGATTCAGGAATAATCCAGAACCTCTAAATAATGTTATCAAAGCCCTGGCTTTCTCATTATTTGAAACCCATTTGTCTCTGTTTGGCTTAATCTGCACGCAAATTCTCTCTTAGTTGTAAGGATGATGGACCGTATCATTCCAGCTTAATAAATCTTACAAAAGACAAAAAGTACAAAGTGGGGCAGCAGAGTTATAAATTTCCACTGAGTTCCCTAACTGACCCATCTTGAATTCCAGAGTCTGTGTTAGCCTAGTTGGTAACATATATGTCATATGCCAATCCTTGTGGTTGAGAAAGGTGGGTTAGCCTCACATGAACTATGAGGAATGAGTTCCCACAAAAGAAGGGCTATGAGTTCCCACAAAAGAAGGGCTATGTTAAGAAGGGGGGATATTGAAACAAAGATAATAGAAGTCCATCCATGCCTAAGATACTCTTAAGAGTATTCTCATTTGCAGCCTCTTCCAGGTTATTTCTGTCTATTTTTCCCTTCAGTTCTGTCAGTTTTTGCCTTATGTATTTTGGGAGTCTCTTACTATGTGCATATATTAACTCTTTTCTTATTATAAAATGTCCCTTGTCTTTAGAAACAATTTTGTTTTAAGGCCCATTTCATCTGCTATTAGTATAGCTAAAAATGAGGTGAGGAGGTCAAAACAATGTGATTTATGATGGATTCAATTCAGAGAATATTATTAAAGAGATTGGTGTGATTCGGAGATTTGGAGTTAGATTAACAGGTATGGCTATTCACTGTGATTGAAAAGGGGGAAGAAACAACATATGTGAGAATTAAAGAGAATGAGTTTTAGGCTTTTTTAAAAATATTATAAGTTTAAAGATCTATGAGAGAACCAAAATTTCCTTTGTGACCACTTGAAAATTATATTATTATTGAATTATTTGCTTTGTCACCTTTTTTTAACTTTACATGGGAAAAGAAATAGTTTATTTGCAGTTCTTTCATGGGAGGAAGACCAAATGCTTTCACGTAATCTGATCTGGATACTGTGACGAGCAGCCAATCATTCTAAACAAGACTCGTTCCCTTGGCCTAATGTGTCTTCCTCTGAATCATGGGTCATTGAGCACTCCGCTTCCTTTTCTCAGGATGCCTTCTCTTCTTCCCTGTCATTCACTTGGCTTAGCCTATTTGTCTTTCAGTTCTCAGTTCAGAAACCTCCTTCCACAGAAAGCCCTTTCTGATAACTACAGATTTTCTGTGTGATTCCTTCCATTTTGATCAGCTCTTGCTGCACTGTATTGTGTAATACGCCGATGTGTGAGGACAGAAGCAGCTTTCTGTTTATTAGTCAACAGCATAATTCCTGGAAATTCAGAAAATCCTTTTGAATTAAGTAACAACTAAATAAATATATTTAGTCATAAGGAAAGAACTATCTGTCTCATTGCCTATTTCACATTCTTACCCCAGAATTCCAGGCACTAAATTGAGTGCCACTTAGTTCCAAGTGAGGAATAAGATGCTTTCAGGTAAAATGGAGTGCGTGTCTCCAAAGTAGATGTCCAGAGAAAAAATAAGAAAAGGTTTTTTTTGTTGGACTTTCACCAACTAAATTCTTTTCTGGAATCAAAATTCCATACACCTCTCAAAGATGTTCACTAATATGCACTAAGTTGGTTTTGGAATATTTGGCTGATGAATGATGCCATGAGCTGAGTTCAGTAAGTTTGGAGTTCACATCTCAATTCATAGCATATTTTATCAAACCCAAGATAACATTATAATATGCATCATTATGTTATGTTCCTTTTCCCCCCAAAAGGAAAAGTAAAACCTACTGATTCTTCTTGACATAGTGATTAAGAAATATCAATTAGAAGATGTGCTTCAATTTTAGAGATCTTAAAATGTGTAACGATGTTTTCTTAAACTCAAATATGCCAGATAATACTTAGAATTACAGGATGTAGAAGGAACCCAAACTTCATCCACTCTAGTTTTCACCAATTAATAAATAAACCGAGAATCAAAGATTTGTAAGTACTCACAGGTACTCAGAAATTGAGCAAGTGGCTCAAACTTACAGAAAAGATGGGCTGTTTTTTTTTAATATTAAGATTTCATAATTCCATGCACTAATATTAGTATTAAAAAGAGACCTAGGAGAATATATGTCATCATTAAATGGCAATTTAAATCTAGCATTTGGCAGTCAAGGAAATATCAAATGAAATATATATCTAATAGGACACATATTTTTTTCTCTGCCACTTGAAAATCATTTATTTAATCCAAGACCATTTTCATGCCCTTAAATATTCAATCTTCAAAGGAAGAACAAATTACATTTACCATAATTATGGCAAATTTTGAATTCACTATTTCAAATGACAACTTTAAAGTTGACTTTCTTCAGCAAAGTTTAGTTTCCTTGGCACATAATACTCTAAATTTTGTTTTAAAAAGCTACTTATTCCCCCTCTCCTCTCTTCATTTTCCCCTTTTCTTAATGCTGCAATTGAAAAACTCCCCCTCAGCTCTGCCACCTCTCAAATTCCCCAGCCTACCTGGAACCACAGCACCCCCCTTCGTTACTTGGCTAATAACAAAAGCATCTTCATTTTCTCTGGAACTCATGCAGAAGAAACATTTTAAGCTCAACTAAATAATTATCCACCTACTTTATATTTCCTTTCAAGTTAAAAAAAAAATCCCGATTGACTGAAAAATCACCAGGTTGTTGTCACCGGAATCCTTAATATATGAAACCTTCCTTACAATCTTCCTCCCTAAACGTTCTGTTCTTGATGTGGGAAGTGGCAAAGTAAAGGGAATTTGTGAGTTGTATTAGAAAATGACACCAGATAAATGAAAGTACATTTAATTGAACAAGTCATCGTAAATGTATTCGATATATGATTGAAATGCCAAAGGGCGCCACAGAGGCTGAGGAGTGAGTGGTTATCATTCAGTTTGCCACCAGCTCTTACAGTGGGCCTGCAAGGGGGTTGGGGACTATGTTCAGAGCAAAGTCACAGCACAGGCAGCAGATGAGAGGATGGTTGGGGCTGCCAGCTCGAGCATTACTCACTCAAGCAAGTGAAGACAAAGCCTTTCTCAGCAGACATAAATCCTAGTTGCTTCATCATCTTCAATTTGCAGAGAACAAGCCTTGCTTAGAAGGGAGGAGAGGAAATTGTGATTTTGTTGAAGAAAGTCTCTGACAAAAGCATCTCAAGATTTTTAATTAATTCTTCCTGCTTATACACACACACAAATACATATACATACATAGACATAAGTACAACATCATTTCTCTAAATCAGTCAAGAGCCCTTTCTGAAGCCAGAGTTGGTGCCTGAGCAAAATTGTGACTTCTCAAGGTTTGATTTGCTATCTATCATTTCCCCACAGTTCTGGAAGCTGGGAAGTCCAAGATTTAAGCACTAGCAGATTTGGGGTCTGGTGAGGACTTTCTGCTTTAAAGACAGCACCTTGTTAGTGCACCCTCAGCTGGTGGAAGGGCAGGAACTTTCCCTTCAACCTCTTTTAAAAGGGCATAGATTCCATTCCATTCCTAAAGGCCCACCCCTTAAAGCTATCACATTGGATATTAGGTCTCAACACATCAGTTTTGTGGGGTACACCAACACTGAGTTCATAGCATTAAGTATTTGAAAAGTCCTACCGTAGAAGTGGCCTTTTTAGGGAGAACGAGAGGGGCTTCAAAAGCTGGGAATAATTCAGTGTGAAACATGGACTTGGTAGCTGGAAATTTGGAAATAAACTCATTCTTTCTTGGCCTTCTCAGCAACTTGGTACCCAGGAAGAATCCATTTGATGTGCCATATTTTATTGCTCATAGACATAGATATTTTCAAAAATGTGGGAGTTCGATAAGATTTTAAAAGTTATCTCAAACCATCTCCACGTTGTGTACATTTTGAAACTGAGGCCCTGAGAAGCAAGAGAGTTATCGACAGAGGCTATTCTCAGCCCCATCATATTTCTGGGTTAGTAGTTTCTAGAAATCCTGTCTTGGGAAAATTAACACTGACTAGATGTTAGAATTTGTGGCATGTAGCAGACTAAATAATTTACCGTATGTTATCAGAGAGGGCTAAAGAAATAGCTCTAGCTTATAAACCCCCATGTGGAAGGGACATCTAAACTCAGCTGGTTTATTTTTCTCCAACAGTAGGCCAATGGTTACTTAAGTCTTTCAACTTAATCATATAGCACCACAAGTCCTAGACCAAATATTGACCATCCATGTGGCAGAAAGAAGTTGTTTGCTCCAACTATCTAGAGGAGAAGGCCTTGTAAAATCTTGCTGGCTGCCGGCTCTAGCACTGTGGCTAACTAGGTGCTCTGAAGACTCTTTGTTGATATGGGATACATGCCGGCACAGCGTTTAGAGCATTAGTGTTTCCATTTGGGTTGGTAGAGATGTTCAAGACTCCAACTCCTGCCACATCATATGATTCATATGATCTGCAGCAAAGAAATAGAGACAGACAATGAAGGGTGAGGAGTCACAGGGCTAACCTAAGGGTACACTAGTGGACCTTCTGTTGGTTAGCATGTCTTGGGAAAATACCAAAGCAGCGAAGTTGAGTCTCAGATTCTTGAACTGACCCAAGGCTCTTAAGACAAACGGTGGTTTCCTTTAATCTATAGCACCCAAAGCAGAGGTCAGAAAGTGCACAGTGCAGTTTTACAGAAAGCCTTCTCAACTTTTAGTCTGCAAGATTCCTGTCACTCATATCTAGAAATGTACTCATAATCCAAATCATGAGCAAACAATTAAACAAGCCATACTACTTAACTGTGGTACTATAGCAAACTACTCTAAAACTTAGTTACTATAAATGACTATAAATATTTCCTATCACTCCTAGTTTCTGAGGGTCAAGAATATTATGACCTGGAATTTGGGAACTGATTCAGGATCTCTCATAAACTTGCAGCTATCTGAAGTCTTGATTGGGGCTGGAGGATCTGCTCCAAAAGCACTCAATTACATTATGGCATATTGATGCTGGTTGTCAGCTGGAGGCCTCAGTTCTCTCCACGCCAGCCTCCCCTCAGGTCAGCTGAGTGTACTTGTGACACAGCAGCTGGTTTTGACCACAGTGAATGATGCAAGAGACAGCAAAGTTAGACATAGCTATTCATTTTTGTGTCTTGGAATGAAAATATGGGCAAATTTCTTTGTAATGTTGGGGCAAAAACTGATTACCTTAAAAGAAAAAGAAAGTCAATTATGTTAAAATTAATAAATTATGTTCATCAAAAGATACAATAAAGAGAATGAAAAAAATGACAAACTAAAAGAGGTATTTATAAGTCACATAACAAATAAAAGATTAATCTCCAGAATAGGTAGATAATTTCTATCAATCAATGACAGACTACCCACAGAAACATAGACAAAATACCGACACTTAACAGAAGGAGAAACAAGCATGGCCAATAAATATGTAAAAAGGCCCTCAACGTAGTTAGTGCCTGAGGAAATACAAATTATGGCCATAATAAGATGCAATTTTACACCTATATAATTGTCTCAAAGTAGAGGATCTGACAATCCTAAGTGTTGAAGAGGAAAGGAATCCATGGAAAAGGCAGTGGGCACTAAATTGTTATAATTGCTTTGCAAAATAACTTGGCATTCTCTTGTGAAGATACATATTTACACACTGTCTCTATCCAACAGTTGTATTTCTAGGTCAGTGATTTTGACTCCTTGAGGATGTTTAGCAGTATCTAGAGACCTATTTGTTTGTGACAACTTGGGAACATTGCTGGCATCTAGTGGGTAAAGGACACAGGACAGCCCCACCCACAAAGAATCATCTGGCCCTAAATGCCAATAGTGCTGAAGCTGAGAAACAGTCCTAGATACAAATACTAGAGAAACTCCTGCACATCTGCGCACCAAGAGATACAGAAGAATATATTCATAATAACAACAACTAACTGGAAGTAATAATTCTCCTTAGACAGGAGGAAAGACAGCTCAAATGTGACATAATAATTCAATAGAATGTACATAATTGAACTATAGCTACAGACACCTATGATATAAACTAATAAAGGGCAAGTCTCATGGGATGATATCAATGTGATATATATTTAATATAATGTTCAAAAATAAGTAAAACTGAAAAATCTGTTATTTAGCTTTGCTCATAAACAAAGGACAAAACTATATAAGCAGTCTAGGAATAATAATACAAAACTCAATGTACTTGTTTCACACTGTGCAAGATGAACTATTTTGGTGATGAGCAGGGGGATAAATCAAGGAATGTGTTAAGACTATGTTTGAATACCTGGAGTAGATCCACAGTTGTCCATTTCATTATCACACATATAGATTATTCACACATACATACATAATGTCACATAGGTGTTTTGCACCAAATATAGCAAAATATAAGTAAATGAAAATCATTATTCAAGGTAGAAGGCATGGGGTGGATTGTACAAAACCATCACGCAGGGAAATTCTTGAAACGAACTCCCTTTCATCCTTTTGGAGAGGAGATGCTTCTACTTTTGTGTTAGGATTAGGTTCAAACCAGAGCATAATTTATTAGATGAGGTCCTTCTGGTGGCTGACTAGAACAGCAACTACCATACAAATGTCATTGAACTAAATACCCCTTACCTTTAAGCTATGGTGGCAATAAACACAGAGCCAATAGAAGAAAATGTGGAATTTATAAGGACCCTTTTCTTTCTTTCTATTTAGTATCATTATACACGGGTAGGGGCATAATATGATTATATAACAAAAGTGAGAAAGTGGATGATCTGATGGGTTTCTTTTTTTTAATTTCAGAATATCGCAGAGGTACACATATTTTGGTTACAGAGTTTACTTTTGTTCACTTTAAGTCAAAGGTATCTGTGTGCTCTTCCCTTAGAATATGCACCAGTTTGACATGAATTTACCCAGCTCCTCACCACCCCTGCCATTGTCCATTTGATTTCCATTGAGCTTTACTTCCATATATGCACATAAGTGTCGATCAACTAGTTTCTTTATCACTTCAGGAAAATCCTAACTCCCTTCAAAATCAAATTTTCAGAACCACATTCCTTTAAACCACAGGTAGGAAAATTGAGGCACCCCAAATGACGTAGAGGGCCCTGAACACCTACCAGCTTTAAGCAAAATCATAAAGATTTTCTTCCTTTTCTTTCTTTCTCCTTTTTCCAATTCTAACTAGGCTTTCCTAGCCCAACCTGATGTTATTCCTATTCTCGGCTGACTTTCAAATAATCCCTGCTAGAGTGTTAATTGAAAAGTAAGGTATTAACTGATTATGGCTTAGTGTGATCCCTCCTAGGATGATTTTTATTTTCATAGGGGACTCATAAAGGTTGGTGTGTGGAGCAGGGAGTGAAGGCTCAGAGATGACCTTCAGGAGGCTATAGCTAACTTCAACACCTGACGAAGCAAATAAAGAATGTTTGTTATACAGCCTCTGAAAGGTTGGCAAAACCTTGCTGTAGGCCCTGTTTAAACATCCAAACTTTGTCTACTACATTTGAAACTGAGCTGCAATAAAACCTCTTACTTTACTAACCCAAGAGAAAATGCTTTATAAATTATTGTGTAGAAAATTATTTGGTCAATACCTGTATTTATACGTGAAATACTCCAAAGAGTAAGAAAAGTAAGGAAAAAAAATAGTTTTGGAGAAATTACAAAATAAATCAGCAAAATGCTTTTTTAGTGTGAAGAGAAGAAACTTTTTAAGTGTCCAAGCATAAATGTCTGAAGCATTTCAACAAAATGTAAAAGGCTTGAAATTAAAACAGTAGTGGAAAAAAAACTGATAAATAGAGATTTCCGAGAATAAAAGCATGTGGGATGTATATTTCTATTTACAAAATAATTAATTGTCCCATTATCTTCCTGGTTCACAGAACTTGATATTAGCAACTGCTTTGCCTGACAAGAAATGGTAACAGCCCTTATTAAAGAGGTATCCCTGAGTCAAGATGGTTAAGCCAGCAAAATATTTGGTCATCTAAATATTCGGTAGAAGTTCTGGTTCTTAAATCTCATTGGGTATAACTCATCCTATGGTGTTTACATAAAATGAAGATTCCAGAATCACAGCTGAGTGATTCTGATTCAGCAGTTCTGGGGCATGGCCCAGGAGTCTGCATTTTAGGAGCATGCCAGGGCCTGGTGATTATGGTATGCTGTGGGCCTCAGTGCAACAGGCTTCGGAAGCCTGACTTAGGGTTTGTAGCCAAAGCTTGCTCTCTTCCTTACAACTCTCAAACCACCATTTGCTCCAGTGTTGCTGGAGAAGTCGGCTTTGCTCCAGGAAAGCCTGATAGCCCTCTTCTCAACAGCACCAAGCCCATCTTGCCTTCTGTTCCTGTGGGTCTACTCTAATGATACTATGTGTGATGGCTGCAGAAATTTCCACGGTCTTCTCACAGATGCAAAAATGGAAATGTGAGGGCAGCTAACACTCCACAGGGAATTCCTTGACCAATGGAGGGAGGAGCCAGTGGGTAAATGTTCCTATCTTGTCCATTGCTCAGGAAGACAACTTTCTGAAGCTTATTCTATCTGATTTTCAGAGGGTCCCACCAGGAGCAAACTCCAGTTGCTCATAGAGGTGGCCGGCTATGTAACACTCCCGTCTGCAGACTTTCTCCTCCCCCGTCCTCTTCCTGTTCCCCTACTCCTCTCCCCTGCATTTACATTATCCAAATGTAAACAACCAACATGAGAACTCTTCTGGAAGACCCCGCTTTCTGGGGAAAACCTAAGGTGAGAGAAAGTTCTACAAAGGGCCACCCACGGAATTGGTTCTGGAAACCAAGGAGGAGGGAGTGAAGTGGGGGTGTGAAGAGCCCTGAGTAGATTTTCTCAATGCTGCTTCCATCGGAGTGGCCCTGTTTTGACCTGTTTGGGATATTACGCTTCCCTGTTTTATTTTCCTTGAAAATAAAATTGTGGAGCTAAAGGCCTTTGAAAATAACCAGTCTAATAGAAAAGACTCAAATATTGGTGGGAAAGACCTAAAGTTTATGACTGTATAACTGGAAATAAAGTATGTAATATGTCAAGCATTATTTTTCTTGTCTGTATGGTAGAGTTGCTGAAAGAATACACATAAATATTGTTAGCTGATAATATAACAAAATTAATGATCCCTGTAGGCCAGACCCAATCCCTCTGTCCTGACCATTAGGCTCTGGTTTAATCCCATGAGTTTGTTCATACTAATGAGCAGTTAGACACAATTCACAAAAATCTTTAAATTGTTACAGAGAAATCTTGTGGGGTTATTGTGAAATTTGACTCCATGAGTTGATGCTGTATCAAGGTGAGTTTTTAGTTTATAATTACAGGTTTCAAGACAGGAAGAAGAAGACAAAAGAAAGGGAAGGGAACAGAAATAATTTCTAAATAAAAACAGCAGAATTTAATGGAGATAGTCTAATGGCCAACAGACACATGAAAAAATGCTCAACATCTTTAATCATCGGAGAAATACAAGCAAAACCACAACAAGGTATCACCTAAGTCTAGAGAGAATGGCTTTTATCAAAAAGTCCTAAAACAGCAGATGCTGCTGTGGATGCAAAAAAAAAAAAAGGAAAGAAAAGAAACAATTATGCACTATTGGTGGGACCGCAAACTAGTACAATGTCTATGGAGAGTAGTATAGAGATACTTCCAAGAACTAAAAGAACCACCACTGGGTCCAGCAATCTCACTACTAGGTATTTGCTCAAAGGGAAAGAAAAAAATTTTAGTTTATAGCAGCACAATCACAAAGACATGGAAACAACCCAAGTGCCCATAAATACATGAATGAGTTAATGAAAGGTGGTATGTATAGCTTGGAGTACTACTGAACCTGGAAAACAAATGATGATCTAGTATATTTTGTAACATCTTGCATGGAACTACAGACCATTTTTCTAAGTGAAGTTATCGTAAGAATGCAAAAACAAACACCACATGTACTCACCACTAAATTGAAACTAATCAATCAACACTTATGTGCACATACAGAAGTAAAACTCAACAGGAATCAAGTAGATGGGAGGGAGAAAGAGAGGTGGGTATATTCACACCTAATCAGTACAATGCACGCATTCTGGGTGAAGGGGCACACATACCTTTGACTCAAAATGTACAAAAGCAAACTATGTAACCAAATTGGGAGTACCCCTGTAATATTCTGAAATTAAAAAAAAAGAAGCATGATGAGATGACTTCTTCGTTACAGGTTTCCATTTAGTCAATTCTTATCCTGTCTGTTCTGTAATTTCTCTCTTCAGTTGCCTGATGGTTAGTCACCATTTGTATACTTTTCTCACTGTGACACTAGGCATTTTCTTAGATTTTTCCATAGGTTCCTTTGACATAAAAGTGCAATATAAATATAAAAGGCTTGTTTTTTATGCCAGAAACTATAATACCTTATTGCTGGATGCACAGACTTTTCCATTTGCTCCTAAATTTCGCTCTGTAAGGAACTAACCAAACAGAACCAAATCAAGCTATTATGTCTCTTGTATAACATCACATATTCAAATAATTTTTTTGAAGTATAACATATGATTTAAAAGTATGCAAACCATAAATATATTGTTTGAGAAATGTTCACAAAATAAAGTCTCTCATGTAACCAGCACACAGGCCAATGAATAGATTACAAGCACCCAAATAGTCCCCCGTATGCCACTCAGTCAAGACTTGTGCTCCAAAGAGTGATGATACAGTAACATCTAATACCATCAATTTATTTTACTTGCTTCTGTGGTTTGTGTAACTAGAGTCACAATTTGTACTCGTACATGTCTTGTTGCAAATATGTCATTTTCACATTGACAATTGTGGAAAGGATGATCTTTTCAATATGGACATGATGCAAGGGCAATATTATATCATATTGAATAGATCTTGGTCCCCGTCTCACACCATATGCAAAATCTATGGTCTATTTCAGGCTTGCAGTCTTTACCAGGCACACAGTTCATCAGAAAGGAAGGAAATTCTAAGACCTCATCAGTTGCATATATATTTTTAATAAGCTTTATTTTCATTTGTATTGAGATTCAGCTTGGCAATACAATCTTCTTTACTAAGTTTAAATTGTTATGTATATTTTGGAGAATTGATTTTCTTCTCCTCCTTTTCCCCACTGCCCCTCTTTCCTTTCCCTTTTCTTTCCACTTTTACTTCCCATTCTTCGTATCATTTGTTTTTTGTTTTTTTTCATTCATCTTACAACATATAAAGGACATCAAGGGTTACAAATCACCAGGCCACATTCCAAAGATGACCTAGAACTGTTTTAAAACACTTCACATTAAAAAAAAAAATCCTTGTGTCAATGTGATCATGACAACTTACATGAAATCCAATTATGGGTTAAAAATTTGGCAGACCTGGCAGTCGTATCCCAGCAGTATTCCATGGCAACAATCTGCTGGGTTTTGTGAAACACTTACCTACAGACCTATCGGGTTCCCCTTAATCCTTGCTGGACCTGCTTCACTCTTATGTATTTATTACTTGACTGACCCCTGTAGTAATTTGCATTTAAGATTCCTGTTACCATGAATGTTTTAATAGAGTCGCTAAACATAAAAACATATTTCTAAAAAATTATAGATGCATAAATGTCAATATTGTTTTCTATTTATATACAGTTTTCATGTTGTACATATGGTAGCTAAAAGGATTTTTTTTCTTCTTCTTCCTTAGTTTTTGGGCATAAATTTCTTCTTGTTTTCACAGGAACATTAGCTCAAATTTGCAGATACTGTGTGCTGCAGATGAAATTGCTGCATTTAAAACCATATGTCACTCTGAACTATTCAAAAGGCATCAAGCCTTTCTTACTTGTAGATCTTTAAAGATATAATTTTATGCTCAGTTAAGATGGAAAAGAGCATTAGGTTTGAGAATAAACCTAGTTACTTGTGGAGGCATTTCACTGAATTATTTTACCAAATTACTAAGTAGAGAGACATTCATATAATGTATTAAAAGACAACCTTTTCTATTTACATATGTCTTCCTCCATATTGATCAGCCATTTGGGATTAAATTCTTGATAACAGAGAGTTAGATGGGGATATGATGGGTCCTGGCCCTGTTTATTTACACATTTGTTTTGACTTTTTAAAAGTTGCAGTAAGGATCTCAACTCACAAAGTGGTATGAATCATTTGAAATATTAAGAAATGTATGTTCTATTTCAGGCCATCATTATAGTTCCAGAAAGGCTTAAAACTCTACTATCATTTTCTAGAGGTAGAAAAAAAATCAAATTGAGATGTACAAAACAAGTTGTTCATAAATGTGAAAAGTGCTTCAGGAATTAGATGCATTTCACTGTAACATTCTTCACTCTCATACACACATCTTGTGTGTACTTCTCAGACACAGAAGAACATAATGCAAGTGTATATTTTATTTTAAGAAAATATGACCCTTAGGGCCCTGCTTTCTTCAGAAGTAGATCTCAGACAAAAATAATAATAATTTAAACAGCACACAAACTGAATTCAGAGCTTGACTTTACAAAACTCAGCTTTCTAATGTGTGTATATAGATAAATACAAATTTGTTCTTCTTCAAGTGAATACGAATGATATGTAAGAAATTAAGAGAATGAAAGATAACAAAGAGAATATCAGTGAAAAATTTCCCGGCTCTGAGATGACCAGGACCCCAGTACCCATTAGCTAATCTAAGTCCAGAAAACAATGACACTAACATTATAATGTTCTACATAAAATATTTACAAAGGCAGTAAACAAAAAGAATGAAGAGTTGATTTGGGTATGTACACACATATTTAACATAAGGCAATTTCTGACTTTAGAGTGCCTGAACCACAAATTGGTCCCATCACCATTAAGATCTAACTACTTGTTAGGACTGAAACCCCATTTCTACTTTCTCATTTTTCTCCCACTTGCTCCTGTCCCCAGCCCATGTCCTCTCTTCCACCCTGTCCCAAATATTTATTTTGAGTTTCAAGGATGCAAAGAAGATGCAGCACCTCCTGTTCTCCTTCAAATGCATCCAGGTCTTCTTTCATCATCTCCATGCATTGGACAAAAGGGAAAAAGCAATGATGATGCTTCCAGTTGCCCACAATTGATAAATACTTGAAAAGTTTTAAACACAAAATATCCTACAAAATTTTCTCTTATATTGGCACTACATTAAATTCAAAATGAAATTCTGAATAAACCAACTCTTGCTTCCAGGTCATCAGTGTTGTTGGGGAATTTGTGTATTATAGTTTCAAAGAAGGCCCCTACAAGTTTATGGCTGTCAGCTTTATAGGATATCTATAGCTCCATAGCAAGCCTCTGGTTGACCACAGCCTGTTGCTCTTACCCTCCCAAGTCCCTTCTTTAATTTCCTTTTTGTCAAACTAACATTATGTGTGTTGATAGAAGAAAATCTGAATCCATCTAGCGCACTTCTTTTCTATATTCTCCAAATCTATATCACTCTTCCTTCTTTTCAAAATCAACAATGCCACTGGGCTTTGCATCTTTATCTCTATGGAGAGCATGCAAATACAACATTTCTGTTCTTATTCTGTATTCTCTTTTTGCTTAAGTTGAGAGATAAATTCTGATATTTTTCATCTTTAGCAATTTCTCATCAAGTCTTCCTCTCTCTTTACTTTTAACTATGCAACTTCTTGAAAAACAAGTCTGTAAGAGATAGTAACCATTTCCTTCCCTTTCCCTTTCCTCCCTTTTCTTGTCTTTACCCTCCTAGCCTCTCCTTCCACATCCATATCCTCAGCAGCACTTCTTTCATTAAAGCTCCAAGCTTGTGATACCATCTGCCTACTAAAGATCTTATGGGCATGACCATCTCAATAGGTTTGAGACTAAATTTATTATCTTCCCTTTGCTAAAATATCCTCCTTCTCTGCTATTTTTCAACCCAGTTAAAAATATTACTTAGAATAATTACCCTTAGTTTTCTCTTCTTTATTCTTCATGTTCAATAAGAAGAGTTGTGAAGCAATGGTTTTAGTGCTTAGCACTCCACTGAGCTAAAATATCCAGCTGAAAATAATGCTGCATGCATCAGACATTCAGGAATAACAGAAGAGCAGGCAGTCAATTTTCATTCAGTTGTTTCATTTGTGTCCCTTGTTATATCGTCTTCTTAGTCAAGAAAGGGAACTTGTAATGGCTGTGGGTTTCCCTTCTAGATTAAACTTATCTGTGTTTGTATTCCCACTTCAGAAAAAAGTAAGGCAATGATCGCTTTAGTTAAAAATCTCAAGGCATCTATTCACCTAGTCAGACATTAATTCTACAGAATGCTCTTCCTTAAAGATCAGTATTTCCTAATGAACACACTGGATATACGTTATATTCATCTAAATGGAGCTGGTATTAAGAATGGGGTAAGACACTAATTTTTTTAAAATAAGTTTTATTGGATGAAAGAAATTGAAGGGAAGCTGGAAGATGGCGGCGGTGATGGTTCCGTAGTTCATCACTCTCCAGTCAGCAGGTGAGAGGGAGGGAGTACTGGACCTTTCGCCGTGTGAATTGTCAGAGTGGATGAGCACTTGGCAACGCACAGCGATTTGGTGGATTGCTGTGTTTGAAATATAGTTCATAACCGC